>PVKV010026767.1:0-27452 GCA_004027835.1 Alouatta palliata
AACATGGTGAAACCCCGTCTCTACTAAAAATACAAAAATTAGCTGGGCATGGTGGCACGTGCCTGTAGTCCCAGCTACTTGGGAGGCTGGGGCAGGAGAATTGCTTGAACCCGGGAGGCGGAGGTTGCGGTGAGCCGAGATCGCGCCATTGCACTCCAGCCTGGGTAACAAGAGCGAAACTCCGTCTCAAAAAAAAAAAGAAGCTAAGGGTGACAGCCACTCCAGATCCTTCCGGTACCACTCCCCTGGGAACGGTGTCAAGGCCTCCAGGCACGAGGAGGGCAGCCAGTCGGAGGCTGCTGTTGCTATACACTTACCTCCTAAGTCTTTTCTGTGGCGTCTTTGTCTGTTTTAAAATAGTGGCTCCTAAATCTCTGGGTCATCTTGCTTTTTCAAGTTATTCTAGTTTTTTTCCTGCCTTTTCAGCATTTCCCCCTTTCTTTTCCTCTTTTTGTTTTGACTTTCTCTTCTCCCCTTGCAGATCTTTATGCTATTTTCCTTCTGTTTTCATTTTGTTGTGGTATTTTTCTGTATTTTTCTCTGTACTTTCACTTCTTTCTTTCTTTCTTTCTTTCTTTTGAGACGGAGGCTTGCACTGTTGCCCGGGCTGGAGTGCAGTGGTGCGATCTTGGCTCACTGCAACGTCCGCGCTCCTGAGTTCACGCAGTTCTCCTGTCTCAGCCTCCCGAGTAGCTGGGATTACAGGCACCCACCGCCACGCCTGGCTAATGTTTGAATTTGTTGTAGAGCTAGGATCTCACTCTGTCGTGTTAGCCAGGCTGGTCTCAAACTCCTGACCTCAGGTGATCCACCTGCCTCAGCCTTCCAAAGTGCTGGGATTACAGGCGTGAGCCACCGGGCCCGGCCAGGGCATTATTTTTAACTCAAAATTACCCTTTGTATTACAACAATATGGAAGTGGTGGGTGCATA
The DNA here is from genome assembly GCA_004027835.1 of Alouatta palliata. Lineage (NCBI taxonomy): Eukaryota > Metazoa > Chordata > Mammalia > Primates > Atelidae > Alouatta > Alouatta palliata. Next base: position 933 of record PVKV010026767.1, read on the forward strand.
TTGGTTCAAATCCAAAGACCGTAACTGGAAGGAGCCTGCGTCCCCCTGGTTTTATTCATTGTGAGAAACCATACAGCAGCAGTCTGAGAATTTGTTGGATAAACACTGTAATCTTGCCCCCCAGACAGTCCTCTTTTCCCTGCCCAGTTATATTCTCTTCAGCTGTTTTGTACACCAGTTCTGTATTAGGCGTCAGTGTGCATTCTTCACTTTTATCGCTTATTACATCAGCAGCAGGCTTGTGTGCTGCTTTTTTACCTCACTCAGTAAAACATCAACAGGTGTAAACTTTTACAACCAGCATTTCAGGGGCTGCCTAATTCCCCACTGGGTCGGCACACTCCCCTGGGTGCCCCTCCTCTCCCCTGGGAGATGTCTGGCTGAGGTCAGGACATGATAGGAAGTGTCTGGACTGGGCCGCCTGCCAGGCTGGATGCAGGTGTGGCCTCTGGTGGCCCAGATTAGCTGTGTGACCCTAGATGAGGAAGTGACCTCTGAACAGCAATGTCTTGGGGCTCTGAGGGGTCGGGAAGTGGAATATCTTCAGCGCCAAGCTGAGGACACTGCACTTCCTTCCTGCCATGGTGGGAGCCGTCACTAGCCAGCACTTTCTGGGTGGGGGCTGGTCAGTGCGCATCTATGAGCACTCAGTTAGCTGGAGGAGGATAGATGGGGTGGGTGAGAACCAGACCCAGGGCAGGGAAACCCGTCAAAAGCTTGCGTGGCTGGTGATTCATGATGACGCCTTAGAAACTCCTCTTCTGATTCTGGAGCCAGAGAACAGTCTCAGAGGATAGAGTATGTTTTCCCTCTGAGCGCTCCAGGAGCTGAAATCCCTTTGCTCATTGAATGGAAATTGACACTGGGCTGCTGCTGCTGTTTCCTGAGTGACTGTATTGTTTGCTTAGAATTAGGATTTATTAAAGAACATTAAGTTTACTTTTTCTAAATCGGGTAAGCATAATAACATCAGTGTCTGAAGATAAACAGAATTCTGTGTTCAGAGGACGTTTGAAGTGCATGCATTTTGACTCTTACTATCATCATGTATTTTGGTCATGACAGAATTGAGGGGGCAACCCTTTTTTTTCCCCCAAGGGGGTGTGTTCCCTTTTGACCAGTATCTATGGTTTCATTTACAGATTCCCACTGGAAATACATTGTATGAATCTTATTACAAGCAGGTGAGTTTAGCCGCTATCTTTTCAGATGGACCAGAGCGTGCCTGACCTGAAAGCACAGTACAGAGTAGAAGCCCAGCTGAGCGGCCTTTTGTCCTTTTCTGTTGCCTGTCAGCAGACAGTCAGTGTGGTGGGTGGCGCTTCACCTGCTGCTGCATCTGCTGAAAAGTTATCTCGCCTCTTGCTTTCCCATCTCAGGTCGATCCGGCATACACAGGGAGGGTGGGGGCCAGTGAAGCTGCGGTTTTTCTAAAGAAGTCTGGCCTCTCGGACATTACCCTTGGGAAGGTATGTGAAGATAAATATTGATTTCTCTTCTGTGGCCGCCCTCACAGCTCCCCCCGGCAGGTCTGGGCCAGCCTGTGCAGGCCCCCTTCCTTGGGGCCGTGCCTCCTGGGGAGTTGGCTTGGTCACTGCAGACCTCTCAGGCTGCAGCTGGTGGATCCAGATGCCCAGGTGGCAGCCTCCACTACTACTTCAGTAGCAGACAACAGACCTGAGGACTTTTGGGGTCTTGATAGCTTGTGGACTTTTGTTGGGGGAAGAAGGGTGTCATAAACACCTTTGGCTTGGGAGCTGAGTACACCTGGATGTCCTCCAGGCTCCGCTGCTGAGCGGCTGTGTGCCCCCGGGCAGATAGATCATTCATTCACCTGCTCTGAATTGGCCTCTTCATCTGCAGGGCAACCTGGGGACAGTCACTCCTGCCCCACAAGACCCCTGGTTTGCAGGGCTGGTGGTGCGGTGGTGGCGGCTCTGGTTTTTTGTTAACACATGGACAGTGATCAGCAGTCATGCTTATGAGTGTTTTTGTGTTTCCACAGATATGGGACTTGGCCGACCCAGAAGGTAAAGGGTTCTTGGACAAACAGGTATATACACATGTACACAGAGCAAGTGGAGGGGCTCAGCAGAGCCCCCAGACTGGGCGACCTCCTCGCCTCCTTCCACGTTCCTCCACTGTCAAGTATTACTAGGCATGAGCACAGTTGTCAGATGGGAAGTTTCCATTTTGAAATAAAGATCTTTAAAACACTTGGAGCCATCTTTCATGGCTAGCATATCTTTTAATGTTTTGTAGCCTTACATGTGATTAAAGTGTTGTCCAGACTTTTTATTTTGAAATAATCTTGATCTGTTGTGGAAGTTGCACAAATAGCTTAGAGGGTTCGTGTGTATCTTTTGCCAGCTCTCCTCAGTGATGGCGTCTTACATAACCACAGCACAGTGATCAGAGCCAGAAAGTAACATTGGTGGGGGTTTTTTTTTTTTTTTTTTTTTTTTTTTGAGGTGGAGTCTCACTCTGTCGTCCAGGCTGCAGTGCAGTGGCACGATCTCAGCTCAGTGCAACCTCTACCTCCTGGGATCAAGTGATTCTCCTGCCTCAGTCTCTGGAGTAGCTGGGATTACAGGCAAGCATCATCATGCCTGGCTAATTTTTGCATTTTTAATAGAGATGGGTTTTCATCATGTTGGCCAGGCTGGTCTCGAACTCCTGACCTTAGGTGATGTGCCCGCCTCAGCCTCCCAAAGTGCTGGGATTATGGGCATGAGCACCGCGCATTAATAACTGGTGTTATTAATGTAACAAAGTAGACTGGTATAACTTTGACTAAAGGCCTTAATAAGAGGTTTTTTTTGTTTTTGTTTTTGTTTTTTAGACAGAGTTTCACTCTTGCCCCGGCTGGAGTGCAGTGGCATGATCTCAGCTCACTGCAACCTCTGCCCTCTGGATTTACAAGATTCTCATGCCTCAGCCTCCAGAGTGAAAACTCCATCTGAAAAAAAAAAAAATCTGAAATCTGAAACTCTTCTGACCCCAAGCATATGGGATGAGGGACACGCAGCCTGTACTTATAAGTGATTTTAAGTGGTTGTAGATGGCCGTCTTGTTAGAAGGGATCTTGTTTGTGCTGTGCCATGGCTGTGATCCAGTCTGTTAGTAAGGCCCCTTCACTTGTACCTCCCTTCTTTGAGGTTCATGGTGCCCGTCTGCATTTTTTTAATTTATTTTTTTATTTTTTGAGACTTGCCCTGTTTCCCAGGCAGGAGTGCATTGGCACAATTACAGCTTACTGCAGCCCCGACCTTCTGGGCTCAAGTGATCCTCTGCCTCAGCCTCCCGTGTACCTGGGACCACAGGCACACACTGCCATACCTGGCTAATTTATTATTTTATGTAGAGACAAGGTCTCACTGTGTTGGCCAGGTTGGTCTGAACTCCTGTGTTCAAGCAGTCCTCGCATCTTGGCCTCCCTGAGTGCTGGGATTGCAGGTGTGAGCCACTGCGCCCGGCCTCATATGTTAAAGATTCTGAGAATTCCTATGGAAAAGAAATTTGACTTTGTTTAATGCAGTTCCCCTAAACTTACTTAATCCTATTTTCTTTTCTTTTTTTTTTTTTCAAATAGAAGTTGAGAGATCTTTGCAGAGAATTTTTTTTCTTTACTATTTATTGATTAAATTTTCTCTCTTCTCAGACCTTGCAGGGACGAAAGGTCCCCTTTTCTCAACATCCCTGTATCATCCTCTGCACTCTGCAAGGGCTTCTGAGGACAGCAGGCTGAGAAAGGCCGATCCTAGTGCTTATCTATTTGAAGACCCATTTAAAACTGTTAACAGTATTTATAGCTTTAAAGCTATCCATGTTCTTGGCCAGTTAATCAATTAAAAAAAACAACAACTAGGTGATGCCTCACAAGTCCACTGAGCCTGTGTGTGGTGGGTCCTGGGTTAGGAGGGGAGGCCCCTGACAGCCTGGTTCAGCTTCTTCCTTTTGGTGTTGGGGGAAGGGCCATGTCAGGCTGCTGGGGGTGGGCAGAGGATGCTTTTTTCGGCAAAGTGGAAGGAATCCTGGGGAACCACAGAGACAGATTTCTCACCAACTGTGTGTATTTCAGACTGCTTTTTGAAAAATTCAATACATAGCCATTTACAGTGGCTCATGCCTGTAATCCTAGCTACTCAGGAAGCTAAGGCAGGAGGACAGGAATTCGAGACCAGCCTGGGCAACATAGTGAGATCCCACTTCTAAATAAATAATTAAAAACTTAGTTAGACACAGTGGTGCACACCTGTGGTCCCAGCTACTCAGGAGACTGAGGCAGGTGGATCGCTTGAGCCCGGGAGTTTGAGGCTGCAGTGAACTGTGATTGTGTCACTGCACTCTGGGTGACGGCGTGAGACCCCATCTCTGAAACAAACAAAAATTCTGCACGTATTTGGTCCATCATTTGTCCATGTTAACTTTGCTGCTTTATACAATCTAACCTTTCCTAAATGTTGGGAGCTCATAATTTTTGGAAAATACATGCATTTGAAATTTTGCAGAGTTCCAGATGCAGTGGAATAAGTCCATTTTAGTTAGTTAGTTAGTTAATTAATTAATTAATTTTGAGAAGGAGTTTCACTCTTTCACCCATGCTGGAGTGAAGTGGCATGATCTTGGCTCACTGCAACCTCCGCCCCCTGAGTTCAAGCAATTCTCCTGCCTCAGCCTCCCAAGTAGCTGGGATTTCAGGCACCTGCCACCACACCTGGCTGCTTTTTGTATTTTTAGTAGAGACGGGGTTTCGCCATGTTGGCCAGGCTGGTCTCGAATACCTAACCTTAGGTGATCTACCTGCCTCGGCCCCACAAAGTGCTGTGACTACAGACATGAGCAGCCACGTCCAGCCGGATGAGTCTGTTTTAGTGTATTCATTTAAGTGATGTCCCCAAGGTGAGTACAGTTTAGCCTAATGTTCCAGGGGGTTTTTGCATAGACAGTCTTTTTATTTTTTTTGTCTCACTCTTGCCGCCCAGGCTGGAGTGCAGTGGTGCAATCTCGGCTTATTACAACCTCCGCCTCCTGCGTTCAAGCGATTCTTTTGCCTAAGCTTCCTGAGTAGCTGGGATTACAAGCATGCAGCACCACGCCCAGCTAATTTTTGTATTTTTAGTAGAGACGGGGTTTCACCATGTTGGCCAGGCTGGTCTTGAACTCCTGACCTCAGGCGATCCACCTGCCTTGGCCTCCCAAAGTGCTGGAACGGTAGACTTGAGCCAGCATGCCTGGCGGCATGGACAGTCTTCATTGTTAAAGTGGATGCCTTCTTTCCGGAAGCCTGCTGTTAGAGACAGCTCCCCCTACCCTCACTGGTGATGTGCTCTTCATTCCTTCCCTTTCTTTGGTCTTGCAGGGTTTCTATGTTGCACTGAGACTGGTGGCCTGTGCACAGAGTGGCCATGAAGTGACCTTGAGCAATCTGAATTTGAGTATGCCGCCGCCTAAATTCGTGAGTGTACAAGCCCTTCAAGTTCACATTTTTCTAATACCATGTGCGTGTACGTGTGTATGTGCATGTGTATGTGTGCAGGTGTATCTCCATATTTTCTCTTGCCTTCCCTTTTTATTGTGGTGAAATCCACATAATAGAAAATCAGTCATTTTAAAGTGAACTCTTCAATGGCATTTAGTACATTTACAGTGTCGTGTAGTTATTACCTCCATCTGGTCCCAAAAGGGGACCCCGCCCACATTCAGTAGTCACTCCCTGTCTCCCCACTCCCAGTCGATGGCAACCACTAATGTGATTTCTGTCAATGGATTTCCCTGTTCTGGACATTGCATAACAGTGGAATTCTGTAACATGGTCTTTCGTGTGTGGCCTGTTTCTTAGCATCGTGTTTTCAGGGTTCATCCATGTCTTAGCATGGATCAGTGCTTCTGTATTTCATTGTGTGGATGGGCCACACTGTATCCATTCATCTCTATGGACATGTGGGTTATTGCCACCCTGTTGGCTGTTGTGAGTAGTGCTGCTACAAACATGCATGTACAAAGATTTGTTTGAACACTCGCTTTTAATTCTTCTGAGTGAATACCTAGGAGTGGAATTGCTGGGTCAGGTGGTGATTCTGTGTTTAACTTTTTGAAGTCTTTACTTTTTTGAAAGCACTTTGAAACGTGTATCCTTTTCAGCAAACCCACCCTTCTATGATTTAATTCTGTGCCAGCCACAAAGGAATGTTTCTGTCTCTTCTCAGCACGACACCAGCAGCCCTCTGATGGTCACGCCGCCCTCTGCAGAGACCCACTGGGCTGTGAGGGTAAGTGAACGGGGACAGCTCCTTGGCTGTCCTTCAGATAGAATTCTTCCAGCAGTTGTTCTGGAATTGTTCTAGCTGGATGTTGTTGAGAACATTTTATAGGATGATTGCGTCAGCTCGTCTGTCTTGGATGCAGCACCTCTTCAGATGAACACGCCTTTCACTGTAACTGGGAGTTGCCTACCGGGACAACTAGCCAAGTGTCAGGAGTTGTATTCTTAAAAGGCTGCAGTTTAAATCTTACATCTTTAGGTCACGTTCTGTGGTTTTTGCTGCTTGTGTTGCTTATTCAGAATAGAAGAGGGAAGGGTGAGAGCTTGCAAGCACGTGGACCCCCAAATGTGCTCCTTGCTTTCTCGCTTTTTTCCCGCCACTTTGCATGCTGCTGTGCTTTCCTCCCTGACATTCTGATTGCTTTGTGAAAAGCTTCCCTCAGCACTTGAAGTGTTATTTTTAAAACAGAGGATGTTGTGGCTGGAAAGATGTGCTACTGCTTCCAGAAAGAAGAAAAAAAAGCGAGGGCTGGCTTCTAAGTACAGAATTCTTTCTAAAGGAATGAGGGTTGTTCCCCCAGATAACGTGAGGCCTCCTCACCTTCCCTTCGATTTCAGACTGTTGAATTTCCTCACGTGTTTGTGGCTTCAATCCTAACATCGATAACACTCTTGCTATCAAATAAAGGCAGACTACCCCCCTGCCCCAAGCACTTTCATCCCGTGTTTACACGGTTGGTTGGTTTCCTTCTTGGAGAGGTTCTGGGCTGGGTGGGGGCATCTGTGCAGGGAGAGGACATGAAGACGTGTCATGTGGTCAAGGAGTCATGCAGCCACCTCTGTCATCGAGCACTTTGCCAGTGGCGATCATGGTGGTGAAGGGTTTCTCCCTGTCACCCAGCACATTGTGTGGACTTTGAAAAAGAGCTACTTTGGCCAGGCGTGGGTGGCTCATGCCTGTAATCCCAGCACTTTGGGAAGGCTGAGGCTGACAGATTGCCTGAGGTCAGGAGTTCGAGACCAGTCTGGCCAACATGGTGAAACCTCATCTCTACTGAAAATACAGAAAAATTAGCTGGGCATGGTGGCGTACACCTATAATCCCAGCTACTCAGGATGCTGAGGCAGGGGAATTGCTTGAACCAGGGAGGTGGGGATTACAGTGAGCTGAGATCACGCCACTGCACTCCATCCTGGGCGAAAGAGCAACTCAGTCTCACAAAAAAAGAAAAAGAGCTACTTTGTCACGGGAAATAGCGCCGAGAGATCTTATTCTTTAATATGTGATGGCTCTTTTCCAGCAGGGGTTATGTCCAGGCCTCACTTGAAGAGCTGGGACTGAAGGGCCTGGGGACCTTGCAGAGAGGCGTCAGGGAGTGTGGGACCAGGCGCTATAATTGGGGTGGACTGTGGTCAAGAGAGATTCTGCATTCTGTTCACAGCCGCAGACAGAAAGAACAAGCCCGAAGTGCCAAGTGTTTTTTTCTGTTGTGAACGTTCCTGGGCTTCTGAAGGCACTGAGTCAGCAAATCTGATGGCTGGGAGAGGATCCCAGGCACCCAAGACAGACCTGCAGCGCTCAGCTTTTCAGCACTGACGGCTGTGCACTGGCTGCCGGTGACCTTACCTCTGTGACTGAGGGCGCTATCTCGGTTTTTCTTTCTTTTTTTTTTTTTTTTGAGACGGAGTTTCACTCTTGTTACCCAGGCTGGAGTGCAATGGCGCGATCTCGGCTCACCGCAACCTCCGCCTCCTGGGTTCAAGCAATTCTCCTGCCTCAGCCTCCCGAGTAGCTGGGACTACAGGCACGTGCCACCATGCCCAGCTATTTTTGTATTTTTAGTAGAGACGGGGTTTCACCATGTTGACCAGGATGGTCTCGATCTCTTGACCTCGTGATCCACCCGCCTCGGCCTCCCAAAGTGCTGGGATTACAGGCGTGAGCCACCGCGCCCGGCCTCGGTTTTTCTTTTTAAAAATTAAAAGGTTTTTTCCGGCACCTGGAGTGGATCGGTTAAAAAAAGAGAGAAATTAAAAGTTTTTGTTGTGGTTGAAAGACATATCACGTAAAATTTACCATCTTAACGACTTTTGCAGTTCAGGAATGTTAAGTACATTCACAATGTGCAGCCATCACCGCCATCCATCTCCAGAACTTTCTGTCCTCCCAAACTGAAACTCTATACCTGAACCTCCCACTCCCTCAACCCCTGGCAGCCATTATTCTGCTTTCTGTCTCCATGGATTTGCCTAGGGAGGAGGAGACCACCTATAAATGGTATCATGCAGTATTTGTTTTTTGTTTTTGAGATGGAGTCTTACTCTGTTGCCCAGGCTGGAGTGCAGTGGCGCGATCTTGGCTCACTGTAACCTCCACCTCCTGGGTTCAGGTGATTCTCCTGCCTCAGACTCCTGAGTAGCTGGTACTACAGGCACATGCAACCATGCCCAGCTAATTTTTGTATTTTTAGTAGAGACCGCGGGTTCACCATGTTGTCCAGGCTGGTCTTGAACTTCTGACCTCAAGTGATCTGCCCACTTTGGTCTCCCAAAATGCTGGGATTACAGGCGTGAACCACTGTGCCTGGCCTAGTTTGTTTTTGCTTTTGTTTTTTATTTTTAGAGATGGGGTGTCACCATATTGCCCAGGTTGTTCTCAAACTCCTGGGCTCAAGCAATCAGCCTGCCTTGGCCTCCCAAAGTTCTGGGACTACAGGCACGAGCCACTGTGCCAGCCTCACACAGCATTTGTATTTTGTGTGTGCCTGGCTTATTTTACTTAGCATGCCGTCCTCAGAGTTTGTCCACACTGTAGTATGTGTCAGAACTTACTTCCTTTTTGTGGTTGAGGGATGCTCTGCTGCCTGGATCTACCTCGCTTTGTTTATGCATTCATCTGTCGATGAACACTGGTTGAGGGTGTTTTCTTAGTGCTCCCAGTAGCTCCAGTGTGTGGCCGAGCAGGTTGCGAGAGGTGTGCTCTCTCTGGGTCCCACTTACCGTGGGCCTTGTTTCCTTTGGAGGGTGGAACAGACTGGACGCTGCTGCCTCACTCATGACCCCTTTCACCGGCTACCTGCACTCTATCTTTCAGAACGGCAGGAGCTGCAGCTCTGCATCCTAATGCTGTACCTTCCCTCTGTTCATGAAGAGCTGTTCCTATTTATGTACTAATTTATTTACCATTAGAAACGGAGGGCTTCCTGTATATGGCCAGGTTTGGTGGCTCACACCTGTAATCCCAGAGCTTTGGGCGGCCGAGGCGGGCAGATCACTTGAGGCCAGGAGTTTGAGACTAACCTGGCCATCATGGCAAAACCCTGGCTCTACAAAAAAATACAAAAATGAGCCGGGCATGGCGGCACATGCCTGTGATCCCAGCTACTTGGGAGGCTAAGGCACGAGAATTGCTGGAACCTGGGAGTCGGAAGTTGCAGTGAGCTGAGATCGCGCCACTACACTCTAGCCTGGGAAAGACTAGTGTACACTCTAGTCTACACTATAGCGAGACTCTTGTCTCAAAAGAAACAGACGGCTTCCTGTATTTATTTAAAGTTAGTTTTGATTATTTGCTCAAGCACTAACATCTGCTCACACCTTTGTCTTTCTGGTACAAGTGGGCTCCTGGAAGGCAAGTGAGTGATCTTTGTCTCCCTGTAAAGACACTGCCCCACCGTGGGGGGCCTCTGCCCCATTCAGGCAGCAGCTAGGAGGAAGGGTGAGACCCGGGGCCAGGACCTCCCTCCCGAGGACCTTGGCTCTCAGATCCAAGGTTGCCATAACGCCGTTTCCTTCAGGGCGTACGTTCACTTTGGAAACCAAGGGGTTGAGACTGTTCTAAGATCATTTTGTGCCTTTAGCCAAGGGCAATGATGGATCGATGACCATTTTCACTTGGTTTTGGGTCAGAGCTCGGTCTGGACACTCACACAGGTGAGGCGCGCTCTCCTACTCACTTGAGCTATTTCTTTTCAACTAGGTGGAGGAAAAGGCCAAGTTTGATGGGATTTTTGAAAGCCTCTTACCCATCAATGGTTTGCTCTCCGGAGACAAGGTCAAGCCGGTCCTCATGAACTCAAAGCTGCCTCTTGATGTCCTGGGCCGGGTGAGTGGGCTGCGGGCTTGGTTCTTCCGTACTTGGTGTCCCTGCTGTGCGTGGGAGCCACCGTTCTCTTTCCCCATGGTGCTTACGAGGCTCTTGCTCTGTTTTCTCCCTGTGCTGTCAGGGGCTTTATCAGGGCTCCTGTGGGTCCATCCCGGCTGGCTCAGGGCTTCCCAGGGTGCAGCTCACAGTGCTCACCCAGCCCTGGGGAAGGTGCCAGAATCCTTCCATTTCACAGATAAGGAGGCGGACTCAAAATTGAAATTGCTCCCTGCGGCTTTGGGACCAGTAGAACTCAGCCTTAAGCCCCCCAACCTGGGCTTTCTCCTGTTCCATTATGCTGAATGTGGGAATGTGTGTCTTTATCTTTTTATTTCTTTTTATTTTTTATGAGATGGAGTCTTGCTCTGTTGCCCAGGCTGGAGTGCAATGGCTTGATCTTGGCTCATTGCAACCTCTGCCTCCCGGGTTCAAGTGATTGTCTTGCCTCAGCTTCCTGAGTAGCTAGGATTACATGCCACCATGCCTAGCTAATTTTTGTATTTTTAGTAGAGATGGGGTTTTACCATGTTGGCCAGGCTGGTCTTGAATTCCTGACCTTGTGATCTGCCTGCCTCAGCCTCCCAAAGTGCTGAGATTACAGATGTGAGCCACTGCGCCTAGCCCATTGTTATTTTTTTTTGAGACGGAGTCTGGCTGTTGCCCAGGCTGGAGTACAGTGGCACCATCTCGGCTCACTGCAACCTCCACCTCTCGGGTTAAGCAATTCTCCTGCCTCAGCCTCCTGAGTAGCTGGGACCACAGGAGCATGCCACCACACCCAGCTCATTTTTATGTTTTTAGTAGAGACGGGGTTTCACCGTGTTGGCAGGCTGGTCTCAAACTCCTGGTCTCAGGTGATCTACCCACCTTGGCCTCCCAAAGTGCTAGGATGAATGACAGGCTGAGACACTGTGCCTGGCCATCTTGGTATCCATGCATCTATGCACCCATGTTCCTCTGCATCCCTGTCTATGATCCATTCTTCTGTGTGTGCTCACACCCCTTCAGTGTATTTATCCACGCATCTGTGCATGTGTCAGTGTACTCATACATCTACGCTGCTGTGCCCCCGTGCGTTCATATTTATGCATTCATCTGTGCACACTTGCATCCGTGCCATCATCCATCTGTGCATCCAGGCACCCGCACGTCATGTATCTGGTCAGTCATTCAGTAGGCATTCTTCTGAGCCTGCAGTGGACCATGCCTTGCGCTGGGCAGTGGGAAGGTGGGGATGATTAGATACTGTCAAGGAAGTCAAATCAGTAATGGCTGAGATGCTAAGACTTAATTACTCAGGGCTCAGTATGTGCAGGCCGGGCCCTAGTGCTCTGCATGAAGATGCACATCCAGCAGTTGGAGCCACCCTGTTACGGACCGTGTCTCACACTCCTCCACCCCCCATTTTTCACATGGGGAGGCGGATCTTCAGGGTGGATGGGAAGTCACTCTGGTCACACAGTTGTGGAAGGGTGGATGGAGAAGGGATGCGGTCCTGTTGCAGGCAGGGGTGGGCGGAGTCCCATGTGCATTCTGGAGCAGCTCTCTCCAGAGCCTACCCTGTCCATTGGACACTCCCCCACTGTATCCCTGATAATCACAGCTCGGCCCAGTGAGGGTAGTGGTAGAGGGGAGGGTCCCTGACCCTCCCGAGCAGGGGGAGCAGGGCAGGCAGGGAAGACTTTCTGGAAGAGGTACCCCTGGTCACATCCTCCAGGGTGAGGGCAACTCCGGCGGTTGTCTGGGCATGTGGACAGCTTGTGCGAAGGCACAGTGGCCGCAGATAGCCTGGCATGCCAGTTAGGGCCAGGGCTCCCTCTGGGCACTTCTGTCCCCCAGAGGACATTGGGCAATGTCTGGGGACATTTTTGGTTGTCACACCAGGGTTGGATGCTGCTGGCATCTGGCGGGTTAAGGCCAGGAATGCTGCTCAACACCCTACAGTGCATGGCACGGCCCACGCCCCAGAGAGAGATCCGGCCTCAATGGCAGCAGTGCTGAAGTGGGAACCGTGGGCTGAGGGAGGACTGTGGAGCCCGAAAGGCCTGTTGGAGTCCTGGCTCCTGGCAAAGCATGTGCAGGTCACCATGGGATCTGAAGAGGCTGGGCTGGGGTGCAGGGCCTGCTGCTCTCAGGGGCTCAGCAGCAGTCAGGTGACAGGGCCCCATCTGTCAGGGCTGAGGATCACAGTGGGGCAGGGTCAGGCGTGTGTTCTGGAGCAGTCCCTGTGGTAGCCAGAGGGACAAGACTGGGATAGGGAGGCCAGTTGGAGGCTCTTGCCTGCGCAGGCTGGTGAGGCCTGAGCTCGGATGCAGCAGCATAGGTAGAGAGGAGGACCCAGGTGTGAGAAACCTGCCTAGACTGAAGCCCTGGTGATTGGCTGGGGAGGGGTGATGCTGACACATGAAGTGTCATGGATGGAGCTGCGGGCATCTGCTTAGTTCCAGGCACTGGCGGCCTGCCCATTGTTGGCCTGGCAGGCAGGTGTGCCCATCCAGGAAGGCTGGCATGGGTCAGAAAGCTGGCAGCGCAATGGTGCTTGAGATCTGCATGTGTCCTAGGCACGGTCCAGAACCCACGCCTGCCTGCCTCCTCTTCAGCGCACTGAGTGGGCCTGACACCTGTCTCACCAGCCACTTCCGGGTAGAGGAGGCAAGACCCACAGACCTGCTCAGACATGAGCCCGCAGCCCTGCCCAGCTGAGAATGCAAGGGAGGGGTGGGGTTTGCAGGAGTGAGCGTAGGGAGCGTGGGTGTTTAGGGCAACACCTGTACTCAATCAAAGCTGTCTTTTCTAAGATGTCTCTGCAAGACAATGAAGACATTCAGGCTAAGTTTAAAGTATAGCCTTGGCCGTGATTATAATCATGACGATTGTCAGAACGTGGATCTGGTGGTTGACAGTATTTCACAGGTGATGGCTTTTCCAAGCACCTGTGGACTGGTTCTGAAATGCCTGTTGACTACCTTCTCTTGACCCCAGTAAGGGCACGGCTGAGAGTCTTGAGGTCTGGCAGGTGGTCTCACTCTCACCCAGTCCTTTCCTCCCGCAGTAACCCATGTTGGTCTCTCCTTTGCAGGTCTGGGACCTCAGTGACATCGACAAGGATGGGCACTTGGACCGAGACGAGTTCGCTGTGGTAGGTCCTGCTGCTTCCTTCCCACCCAGCCGAGGACGGAAACTTGCAGTGCTTGGGGGTTGCTGGATTTGTTTTTGTTTTTCTTCTTTCTTTCTTTTTTTTTTTTTTTGAGATGGAGTCTCTCTCTTGCCAACCGTGCTGGAGTAGAGAGAGTGGTGTGATCTTGGCTCCCTGCAACCTCCACCTCCTGGGTTCAAGCTATTCTCCTCCCTCAGCCTCCTCAGTAGCTGGGATTACAGGCACCCGCCACCATACCCCGCTAGTTTTTTTTAGTCGAGACAGGGTTTTGCCATGTTGGTCAGGCTGATCTGGAACTCCTGACCTCAGGTGATCCGCCCGCCTCTGCCTCCCCTAGTGCTGGGATTACAGGCATGAGCCGTGGCGCTTGGCCTCTTTGTTCTTTTTATTTGAGACGGAGTGTTGCTCTGTTGCCCAGGTTGGAGTGCAGTGGTGCAGTCTCGGCTCACTGCAGCCTCTTCCTCCTGGGTTCAAGCAATTCCCATGCCTCAGTCTCCCAAGTCGCTGGAATTACAGGTGTACTCCACCACAGCCAGTTAATTTTTTTTTTATTTTTGGTAGAAATGGGATTTTGCCATGTTGGCCAGGCTGGTCTTGAACTCCTGGCCTCAAGTGATCCGCCCACCTCTGCCTTCCAAAGTGCTGGGATTACAGGCGTCAGACACCACACTCAGCCTTCCTTCTTTCATTTTTTTAACTGTTTATCTTGACATAGTTCTTTGTACGTGGAAAAGTTTCAGTACAGGCTGAGTATCCTTAATCTGAAAGTCTGAAACCAGAATGCTTCAAGATCTGAAACCTTTTGAGCACCAATACGAGACTCAAAGGAAGTGCTCACTGGAGGATTTTAGATTTCAGAATCTTGAATTAGTAAGCTGAACCAGTAAGTGTAATAGACACATTCAGAAATTCAGAAAACTGCAGCATCTGAAACCCTGTGGTCCTCAGCATGTTTGGATAAGGGATACTCAACCTGTAATACAGAGAATTATTTTTTGTTTTTGAGACAGAGTCTTGTGTCTCCAGCTGGAGTGCAGTGTCATGAACACCCTTGCTGCAGCCTCCGTCGCAAGCGACCTCCCTCCTTGGCCTCCCACAGAGAATTCTTTTGAAAACCTTTCACTTGAATTTCCTGGTGGTGTTGATTTACTACATTTGCTTTCTCTTTCTCCTCTCTTCTTCCTCCCTCCCTCCACAACTGTCTCTCCCTCCCTACTGCTGCACCAAGTTTGCCTTTGAACCATCTTAGGGTTAAGTTGCAGACACGATGGCTCTTCATCCACAAACACTTTAGTGTGTATTTCCTATAAACAAGGACTTCTTACACATAACCATTATCCACTTCAAAGTCAGGAAATTCACATGATAGCATCACATTTATGATATTTTTATTATACCCTATATTATACTCAGTATGTATACCTTATATTCTCCATGAGTGTATGTGTTATTATCTAAGCCAAGGCTACTACTCAGATTTTATCAGTTGTCCCACAAATGTCCCTTGTGTCTAAAGAGAACCCAGCCCTGTGTGTTACATCCGGTTGTCCTTTGTCTCTCGTTTCCTGGAATCTAGAACCGTTCCTCCATCTCCCTTTGTGTTTCTCGATGTGGACTTCTGTTTTTTGTTGTTGTCATTTTGTTTTTAAAAGGGAGTCTCGCCTGTCACCCAGGCTGGAGTGCAGTGGTGCGATTTCAGCTCACTGTAACCTCTATCTCCTGGATTCAAGCAGTCCGGCCTCAGTCTCCCGAGTAGCTGGGATTAAAGGTGCCTGCTGCCACGCCCGGCTAATTTTTCTTTTTGTATTTTTAGTAGAGACAAGGTTTCGCCATGTTGGCCAGGCTGGTGTTGAACTCCTAACTTCAGGTGATCCACCCACCTGGGCCTCCCAAAGTGCTGAGATTACAGATGTGAGCCACTGCACCTGGCTTCAACGTGAACATTTTGAAGAGCACAGGCCAGCAGTTATGGCATGTCCCTGGGCATGGTCCTGGCTGCCAGATCCTCTTGATGACCCAGGTGGTGTACTCTTGTGGGACAGGAATCCCACGGAGGCCACACCCTCCCTATGTGGGCCTCCCACGTGGGGGAACACGATGTTAACATGTCGTCTTATTGCCATGTTGACGTTCATCACTGGGTCAAGGTAGAGACTGGGTTCCTCCGGGCAGTTGCTGTTTTTCCCTCTGTGCTCAGTTCGTCTCTTGTGGGGGTCGCCTTGAGACTGTCGACACCCATGACTCTCAGGCTCTTGCCTGAGAGGTCCACCACGGCTGACGAGTCTTGCCTTAATCGGGCAAGATTAGTTATGATGATGGCGGCTGCCAAACATCATTAGTGATGTGCTAATCAAAACCATCATTCTTTGCACTTTTATTAGTTAGCCTTCCACAAGGAATTTATTTCTGTGGCTGTGGCCTGCCTCATGGATGCATCCTCAGTTTCACTGTTTTTTGTTTTGTTTTGTTTTATAGAGATAGGGTCTCACTCTGTCAACCAGGCTGGAGTGTAGTGGCGTGATCATAGCTCACTGCAGCCTCCATCTCCTGGGCTAAGGTGATCCTCCCACCTCAGCCTCCCAAGTAGAGGGGCCTGCTCCTGAAGTATATACATGCCTCTCTTCTGGTGTCTTTAGACTTCCAAACCCAGTGCTGGGAAGTTGCCAGGCCTGGGGCTGGTGGCCTGTCTAAGTGGTGAAGGGATCCATAGGGAGTCTGGCTTGATTGAATCCTTTCCATGTGCACTTCAGTCTTGTGTCATCATTTAAGAAGACTTGGAAAGTTACACATAAAAGGTGACTCATCAGGATCGATTTATTTTCACTCTGGTTAGCTTGGGAGCATCCTCACAGAGTGTCTGTCCTGTCACTACAGCCCCCGGAAGGGCTGCCCTCTCCCTTCTCCTGGTGGTCCCCGGTCCCAGCCTCACCCCTTCAGCGCCATTGTTGTTTGTGCCCACAGGCCATGCACTTGGTGTACCGAGCCCTCGAGAAGGAGCCCGTGCCGCCTGCCCTGCCTCCGGCCCTCATCCCACCCTCCAAGAGAAAGAAGACTGTGTTCCCTGGCGCTGTCCCCGTCCTGCCCGCCAGCCCCCCTCCAAAAGACAGCCTCCGCTCCACGCCATCCCACGGCAGCGTCAGCAGCCTCAACAGCACGGGGAGCCTGTCCCCCAAGCACAGCCTCAAGCAAACACAGGTACGGAGCCCTCAGCAGACACAGCCCCCTCTCGGACCACAGTAGGATGTTTCTTGGGGGTTCTTAACATATAACCTCAAAACGGGCAAGCTCGTGATGAAATGTTTTTAAAAATCATTTGCGGCCAGGTGCAGTGGCTCCTGCCTATAATCCCAGCACTTTGGGAGGCTGAGGCAGGTGGATCATGAGCTCAGGAGATCGAGACCATCCTGGCCAACATGGTGAAACCTGTCTCTGCTAAAAATACAAAAAAATTAGCTGGGCGTGGTGGCACGCGCCTGTAATTCCAGCTACTAGGGAGGCTGAGGCAGGAGAATCATTTGAACCTGGGAGGCGGAGGTTGCAATGAGCGGAGATCGAGTCACTGCACTCTAGTCTGGTGATAGAGCAAAACTCTGTCTGAAAAAAAAGAAAAGAAAAAAAAATTTGCTGCAGGGATTCAGAATGAACTTTCTTATTCACTTGCACGTAAATACCACCCTGCACACATCTGCATGCTCCCACCTCCCATCTCCTCCTCACTGCTTTGCTGCAGTCAGGCCTCTGGGTGGTCCCAGCCTGGCCTCTTCCAGGGCCAACTGTGTGTCGTCTGTCTCCACGCTCCTCGCTCTTGTTAGCTTTATGAGAACAGCATTAGTTTTTAGTGATAATCTCAGCTTCTAGAACATTCTCTAGGACTTACAAAATGCTTAGTAAGGGCCGGGTGCGGTGGCTCATGCCTGCAATCCCAGCACTTTGGGAGGCTAAGGCGGGTGGATGACCTGAGGTCAGGAGTTTGAGACTAGCCTGACCAACATGGTAAAACGCCATTTCTACTAAAAATACAAATATTAGCTGGGTGTGATGGTGCACACCTGTAATCCCAGCTACATGGGAGGCTGAGGCAAGAGAATCACTTGAACATGGGAGGTAGAGGTTGCAGTGATCTGAGTTCGCACCATTGCACTCTGGCCTGGGCAGCAATAGTGAAACTCCGTTTCAAAAAAAAAAAAAAAGAAAGAAAATGAAAATATTCAGGAAGTGGTAAGTGTGTGGAGTGATCTGGTGAGAGAGGGAGGCATCTCTCTCATGTGAGGAAGACACGTGGAGGCTCTGTGCCTCCCCACGGCCACATCTTATGTATCCAAAAAGATGCTTCTTGATTTGGCAAATGCAGGCATTTTTAAGATCGTCTAAAACCTGAGAAAGTGACGCAGAGTTATATCTGGAATCATGCATCATTCCCTGCCTCATTTGTGGTTTCAGAGACAGCAGTGAGTGAGTGGTCATAACAAGAGCCAGCCAGCATCACTACACAGCTTCAGACTGTGGACGGGAAAGATGAAAATGTAAAGTGAAGTATTCGACTTGGGAGGCTTGTTTCCAAGGAGCTTGTAGAACATGGCACTGCGCCACAGAGTTTCAAAGAGGCGATTCTGAGAGGGGTCCAGGAGGGCTCAGTCACAGGGCCTGACACAGCTCCTGCCACTGCTGCAGCCCGGGGAGAGGCAGGGCCCACAGATGTTAGCCTCCACTTGGGGAATTTCACGTGGCTGGGTGTTAGCAAGCCCGGCTTCCAGGAAGTTCAGTCTAGGCATTTTCACCAGCCAACTCGTCATGCCTTGGCACATGCTGGGGGCACTGGGAGGGTCCCCAGTGACCATGTGACAAGCTCCTTCCCTCCATGAGGGTGACAGGTGATTGGCAAATCAGTGAACTAAGGAAGGTTGGACAGCCTGAGCAAACAGGATAGAGCCGGGTCTGGAAGTGTGTAGGGTGTGTATGGGGTGTGCTCCTGCAGCTGGAAGGCCACCAGTGAAGTGACATCCCAGCTGAAACCTGAATGACAAGCTGTCAGGGGAGTAGCCTTGCACTCTGACACGGGAGCCCTTGGTGTGTTCTAGAAACAGAAAGAAGGCTAGGGCAGTGCGAGCCAGGGGGCCAATGGGGTGGGGTCGGAAAGGGGGCCAAGGTTGGGCACTTAGCACCTGCTGGGCTGTTGTTTTCCCAGATATCATAGTACCTTGTTTCGGCAGAGTGCTTTTTAAAAATCTGGCCGGGCGCGGTGGCTCTCACCTGTAATCCCAACACTTTGGGAGGCCGAGGCGAGCAGATCGCCTGAGGTCAAGAGTTTGAGACCAGCCTGGCCAACACAGTGGAACCCTGACTCTACTAAAAATACAAAAAAATTAGCTGGGCATGGTGGCAGGCACCTGTAATCCCAGCTGCTTGGGAGGCTGAGGCCAGAGAATCATTTGAACCTGGGAGATGGAGGTTGCAGTGAGCTGATATCGCACCACTGTACTCCAGCCTGGGCAACAAGAGCGAAACTCCATCTCAAAAAAATATATATTCATTTATCTCATTTTTTCCATAGAGATGAGGTCTCCCCATGTTGCCCAGGCTGGTTTTGAACTCCTTGGCTCAAGTGAACCTCCTGCCTCAGCCTACCAAAGTGCTGGGATTACTGGTGTGAGCCACTGTGTCCAGCCTGTGTCTGCAGAGTTCTTGCCAAGAGTTAAGTATTGAAGGTCAGATTGGGGTCGGGGGGTGCATTCTTGGTACGGAAACTAGTGGGGCCAAACTCACTGGCAGGCACAGGTCACCCAGCTTCATAACCTACCTCCCTGGTGATCTGGTGGTTCTCCCCAGACCCTCTAACTAGACCGATTTTACCAGTGGCCCCTGTTGGGATTGGGTGGGGGGTATAGCCCCTGCCCTCAGGATGGCACTGGTAGGATCACAGTCATGAAAATCAGCATTTCTGGGGACTTACAGTCCACATGCTCCCCCTTCTCCACCTTCCTCATCTCCAGGCCAGCAACAGTCTGTCTGGAGCCCCCAAGGGCCACTCAGCTGTGCCCTCATGCCAGGTTTGAGTGAAGCCATTTCCGGCCACCAGGGTGTGATCTCCTTCCCTTGGGACCTGTGGCTGCTGAGCCGGCCTTAAAGCCCAGTCCTCCCTGGGGAGAGCCAGCTGCACGGGCAGGGCTGCCCTGTGTTGGGTTTACAGCCAAGTTGGCATCAGAATCTTGCTGCTGACATACTCTGAGGCCCCAGAAATCAGGCAGGGAGTTCCTTTTGTTTGCCCAGCAAGTATTAGGACTCTTGTCATCCCAGCGCCGTAATTTCATGCATAATTTCTTCTTGGGACCCGAGAGGCACAGAAAGCCCCTTGTTTCTGTGTCCTGTCCCTGCTCAGCTTGTCTGACCCCTGTTACCTCTTTGTGATCCCTGGCTTCTGAGGTTAACTTGCTGTAGCCCCTTGACTTAAAGGCAGCAAGCCCATTTCCCATTAGAATTCCTTTATTGGCATCTTTATGTCCACCAGACTTGAGGCAGCTCATAAAATTTACACAGTACAGTGTCACAAATAAAAGTCAGGTTGCTCTTGCCATCTGAACCCTCATCATTCGAATTAGATCCATAGTTTTTTTTTTTTTTTTTTTTTAATGTGTAAGAGGCAGGATCTCGCTCTGCTGGCCAGGCTTGGAGTGTAATGGTGCAATCACAACTCACTGCTGTCTCAACCTCCTGGGCTCAGGTGATCCTTCCACTTCAGTCTCCCTAGTAGCTGGGACAGGCAGATGCCACCACACCTAGCTAATTTTTAAAAATTTTTATTTATTTGTAGAGATGAGGTCTTGCTGTGTTTTGCAGGCTGGTCTTGAACTGGGCTTAAGGAATCTTCCTGCCTTGGCCTCCCAGAGTGCTGGGATTGTAGGCATGAGCACTGTGCTTGGCCTAGCTCCATAGATTTGATAAAGTGTTTGACCAAGTCCTCACTGCGCTTCATCACACATGCTTGCTACCTGAAACCCCTGAAGTAAGCTGGTCCGGGTCACATGCTATCCCTTGTTTCCCAAGCTTGCTTTCTGAATTCCCCGAGTTTGTATCAGAAGCCTGTTAGATTTGGACATCACAGGAGGCTTATTCATGAAGAGTAAATGAGTTCACCCGTTGTTTTCCAGTCTTGACCATGAGTCCCTTCTCCTCCTAATCCTACGGACATCTTCGGGTTGGCAACACTGTGAGAACTCTAAGAAATCCTTCCCCCCGCCCCCGAGATGGAGTCTTGCTCTGTTGCCCAGGCTGGAGTACAATGGCGTGATCTTGGCTCACTGCAACCTCTGCCTCCCGAGTAGCTGGGACTACAGGCGTGCACCACCATACGCGGCTATTTTTGTATTTTTAGTAGAGGCAGAGTTTTTCCATGTTGTCCAAGCTGGTCTTGAACTCCTGGGCTCAGGTGTTCTGAGCTAGCCTCAGGAATGGAGCCAGCCTCAACCTCAACCACCTTGGCCTCCCAAAGTGCTGGGATTATAGGCGTGAGCTACCGCGCCTGGCCTAAGAAATTCTTTCATAACTAAAAGGAATGACTGAATGGCAGTTTCAGGCAATCATGGCATTCACTGAAGGTGAAGTGTGGGTGGTGCTTTTCTGTACAGTCGCTACGTGGAGGAGGAACGATGGAATCCTCCAGCCATATATGCCCATCCTTTCTCTCCTTCATCATCTCAGGCGTTTATTCTCACTGCTATTATGAGATTGTTTAAAAGTGATTTGTATAAATATTACTAAAAAAAAAAACGGGAAGAGGAAAAGCATGTCTAGAGTTCGGGACACAGATGCTGTGAACTATGGCGTCATGGGTATGTCGAAGGCTCTTGGCAATGCAGGCGGAGTGGGCCACGAAGGGGGCCTGCCCGAGTGCTGAGGGGCCTCAGTGCCTCTGAACCAGGAGGGGACCGGGCCCTGGTTGACCCATGATGGCGTTTGTCTCTCTCAGGTTAACTGTGAGCTAATGGTGAGAGGGGCCGCAGGTGCAGCAGGTGACCCAGCCCCGGGGCTGTGAACCTCAAGCTCCACTGGGCTCGTGGCTCCGTCTGCCCTGGCAGGGTTGGGGCTGCGTGAATGGTGGTGGGGCCTCGTGGGTGGTGGCCCTCTTGGATGGTGGGATCTCACTGGTTACCTGTCAGTGATGTGTGTGCCCTGACATCTTGGGGGGAGTTTGTCGTCTCAGGAGAGGGGTCAGGGATGTAGAAGGGAGGTCTAGAGAGTCCTGGGACGGGTAGCTTGGCTGCCTGCAGGGCAGCCTCTGTGGGTGGAGGAGCGGGAAGTCCAGGGAGGCTGGCGTGTGGCCAGACCAGCTCTAAGGGGATGGTCCTTTCAAATGGGGGTGCTTGGGAGGGTCTTTCCTGGCATGCTGGAATTCATCCTGTGAAGATCACAGCCTCCCTCACGCCCTGAGTGGCCGGGTGATGGACAAGGACAGTGAGCGATGGGGTGCAGAGAGGCGCAGACTGGTGTCTGGGTGAGCTTCATGGAGCCAGCTTCAGCCTATCAGCCTCAGTTTCGCCACTTACAGAACAAGGATCCCGTCTGCCCTCTCGGCTCATGGAGCTGAGTAGAGTTTGATGCCGAATGTGCATGGAAGCGCTTTAATCGCCCGTCATCAAAAGGCATGTGTGTGGGGGTCATCAAAAGCTTCCGGATTAACTGTTTCGCCAAAAACTTTCAGCCAACAGTGAACTGGGTGGTGCCGGTGGCAGACAAGATGCGATTTGACGAGATATTCCTGAAGACCGACCTGGACCTGGACGGCTACGTGAGTGGCCAGGAGGTGAAGGAGATCTTCATGCACTCGGGCCTCACCCAGAACCTTCTAGCACACATATGGTAAGGCCGGACAGGTGGCCATCGTGGCTGTGGGTGGAGACCTGTGGAGGCTGGTGGTCAGGGGGCCCCCCTCCAGTTGTCACAGGCTTCCGCTGTGTCTGGCGTCCTTTATTCTCCCTGGCCTGACAGAGGCCGAGCAGAGTGCATGTGCCAAAGCTCAAAGCCTGTGCTCCATGCCTGTCAGTTCAAGGTCTTCCGGTAGGAGGGGCCTCTGACCCCTCTCAAGAACTCCCAGGCCATCTGCTTACATAGCTGGGCCTTCTTCTTACTGGCCATGATGCTGGTTTAGCAGGAGGCCTGGCCTTGGCCACAGCCGCCTTTGGGAAGTGTGGGCAGCAGGGCCGTGGGGCCTCTAGCAGAGTGGCCTAGGCAGCCAGGGCTGCTGCTGCCTCCCATGGGAGGCCCTGCTCTGGAAAGGCCAGTGCCTTGGCTCCCAGCGGGAGGATGAGCATAGGGAGACCCTGTCTGCATCTCAGAGCGCAGTTGAGGAGCCGGCCTCAGGCCTGCTTTCCCCCAGGGCTGGACACAGCCGACTTCCTAGGGCTTGGGCACTCCTCTTGCCATTGGCCAGGGCTGAAGTCACTTTTGAGCTTGTTGCTCAGAGCCTTGTGGCCTTATAGAAGGCTTCACTTGGGAGCTATCAAAAGAATAGAATTGCCAGATAATTCTCAGGAGGCAAATCCCCCCAAGCAGAGCAGTGAAATTCAGGGTGTTACTTAGTGGCTTGGGGAAGATGACTGTTCTTAGTGTAACTCACAGATGACCACACTGTGAGGTGAGAGCCTGAGAACATGCCATCCCAGTCATCACCCAAACGGCCAAGCCACCTCCAACTGGCTAGGGACAGTGGGTCTCAAGTCCCTTGGACCCACTGTCCCTTTTAGAAACCAACAAAACACAGTGTCCCCTTTATGACTCTGCATCCAACACACACATGATTCCCATTAGTGCCCTGACACCCCAACTGTGATGTCAAGTGGGGGAGCACAGGGAAAGTAATTTGTAATGCATGCTGCAATCGGTGCATGATGTAATGACACGGGAATGACACAGGAAATGACGAATCCACCTGGATCAAAAGGAGGAACTCAGATCTCATTCCATGCGACCAGCAAAGGGGAAGGAAAGGATGATCGAGCTCTAGAATAAACAACCACGAGGAAAGAAGTCTAGATGTATCTGCGGGTGGCTGGGGCGCGGGTATGGCCCACTGTACACGACACACCAGGGGGACTGGAAGGAGCGGGAGCATGAGGACGGAAGCTTTGTCCCTGCAATGGCCGGCAGCGTACGGGTCAGCAGAGCAGGATGTGGTGTCAGAGCCGGATGGCTGCTGACTGAGCCACCCCCAAGCCTGCTTCTTCCTCTTTCTCTCAGAACCCTCCACAGGAGATGGCAGGAGCAGAGAAGGGGTGGGACTGGAGAGGCAGCTTCTGCTCATGAGCAGGCTGGAGCCCGTGGGGGCAGACTGGGGAGAGACAGTGGCAGTGTGAAATCGTCACGGCCTGCAACTGTGGGGACCACTAGGCATTTTAAAGCAGGCTTTGTCAGCAGTGTTCCTTGAGATCTCCTTCTCCGCAGCTGTGTTCACAGACTGCATTTGTGCGTCAATAAGTCTGTTAGAACTGTCCCAGATCTCTTCTGCTAGAGAGGGGCAAACTGTCACGGCTTCTGCCACAGCGACATGGGAGGTGGGAAATGAGTCCCGTGTTGAGAGGGTGGCCTGGGTAAAGGAAGACATTTTTCACAGATGCCAAGGCCTAGATCTTACTCTACAAGGGTCTCTTTCCTTCCTGGCTGGCTCCTTTCTTCTTTTTTTTTTTTTTTTTTTTTAAGACAGGGACTCAGTCTATTGCCCAGGCTGGAGTGCAATGGTGCGATCTCGGCTCACTGCAACCTCTGCCTCCTGGGTTCAAGTGATTCTTTTGCCTCAGCCTCCTGAGCAGCTGGGATTACAGGTGCGTGCCACCGCGCCCGGCTAATTTTTGTATTTTTAGTAGAGACAAGATTTTGCCATGTTGGCCAAGGTGGGCTCGAACTCCTGACTTCAGGTGATCCACCCACCTCAGCCTCCCAAAGTGCTGGGATTACAGGCGTGGACCCACCACGCCTGGCCCTGGCTGGTCCTTGGTTATGAGTGTCGGGGAGCTTCTCAGCTCAGCTCCACGGGAGCACTGTGTGCTGCTATTTAAGTGCTGCCGTGGCCCATCTTTCAGGACATCTGAGAGCCATGTGGGCAGGGGACGCTTAGCTGTGGGGGACCGTCCTGTGCATTGTGGCCATGCACCTGTGGCAGCCCCTTATAGGCACAAGAGGAATGTCTTACTCCACTGGGCTGCAGTGACAAACTGTCGTAGACAAAGTGGCTTAGAAATAGACGTTTCTCACAGCTCTGGGAGGTGGAAGTCTGTGATCCAGGCACCTGCAGATCCCGTGTCTGGTGACAGCTCACTGCCTACTTTGCAGGCTGCCACTTGCTTGCTGTGTCCTCACATGGCGAAAGAAGCAGAGAGAGCTTTCTGGGGCCTCTTTTATAAGGGCACTAATCCCACTCATGAGGCTCCACCTCATGACCTCATCACCTCCCAGAGGCCCCACCTCCCAACACCATCCCATTGAGGGGTAGGATTTGGACACAGGAATCTAGAGGGACATAAACACTGTGTTTGCAAATAGGAAAGAGTGGTTGCTGATGCTTCCTTCATCATGATGACACCCCAAAGTGCTGCTGTCATCCCCACTGAAGGCCAGTGGCCAGGGCCATTCACATGACGCAGAGCTGCAGGGACAGGCTGAGTAATAACACGCACGTGGATGCTTGGCCTCAGCACCCATTTCTACGGAAGGGCTGGTCTACTCCATGCCTGCGGCATCACAGCCTGCCCCACGTACGAGATAAACCAAAGCAAGAGGCAGATGCAGCTCTCAGCCCTAGTGAGGTTTTCCCAAGGGGTCGGCTCCTCAGCCCACGGGGAAGGGCTCAGGGTTCTCCAGCCCCGACAGCCCTCCTAGGGTAGGGGATGCTGGAAGTGGGGAACCCCGGGCCACTTCCTGGGAAGGAGATGTGAAGTAGGAAAGGAGCTGGGGCTGGCCACTGTGCCCTGCCGTTTCGTCGCTGTCCTTTTTGAAAAGCGTGGGATTGGTAACTTGTGTTCAGGCTGAGTCGGCGCCTGTGATGTGTAATTAGCATCCCCACGTTTCTCCCAGGGCCCTGGCCGATACGAGGCAAACGGGGAAGTTAAGCAAAGACCAATTCGCGTTAGCTATGTATTTCATTCAGCAGAAGGTCAGTAAAGGCATCGACCCTCCTCAAGTCCTCTCGCCGGACATGGTCCCGCCCTCGGAGAGAGGCACGCCTGGCCCGGTGAGTGGTGCTGGTCACGCCCTGGGGGTATTCACGTCCCTTCCCACCACCTGCCACCAGGTGGCACTGGTGGCACACATAAGCCCACAGTTGGTGGTGGGTGCCCCCCATGGTCCCTGCCTCCTCCAACAGGGGCCCCAGGAGGGTGGTGTGGCTGCCCAGGTATTTCCCCAGGCAGGGGGCTGTCACTTTTGCTACCTCACCCTCTGTACTAAAGAGATGATTGTATCCCTGGGCCTGAGACCTGCTGGTGCCTCCTGTTGGGTGATGCAGGTTGCTAATTCGTGATCTTGCCTCTGAATTCGATTCTAGGACAGTTCGGGCTCTCTTGGCTCCGGGGAGTTTACTGGCGTGAAGGAGCTCGATGACATCAGTCAAGAGATTGCCCAGTTACAAAGGTACGTTGGAAACGGCCCTTTCCTCCGCATTCAAACTCTCCCAGGTTGTTACCAGAAATATCAGAGACTAGTGTGGATGTTTGCTCATCACAAGTTTATTCAGAAGGAGGTCCTAAACTGGCTCAAGGGGCTCGAAGAATGACATCTTCCATTTGAATCAGCCTCAGCCAGAGTCTGTGGCAGCTGTGTGGTCCCAGGCAGATCATGGGCAGAGCCCGTGGCAGCTGTGTGGTCCCAGGCAGATCGTGGGCAGAGCCCGTGGCAGCTGTGTGGTCCCAGACAGATCGTGGGCAGAGCCCGTGGCAGCTGTGTGGTCCCAGACAGATCGTGGGCAGAGCC
>PVKV010026768.1:0-27397 GCA_004027835.1 Alouatta palliata
TCCCCTTCCTCCTTCTCTTTCTCCTCCTCCTCTTCTCTCCCTCTCTCCCCTCCTTCCTGCTCTCCTTCCAGGCACTCACCTTTGGCTGGCATTGGCAATTCAGGGATTTCTCTAACAAGGGATTTCTTGACTGTGGCCACACATTTGAATTGGGTACTGCAGCCAGGCGTACTCTAGACCAACTGAATCAGAAGCTCTGTGGGTGATAGCAGGCCTCTGCATTTCTCAATCTCTGCAGCTGTTTCCAGTGTGCAGCTGTTGTTAAGAACTACGGGTCTAATGTCTCAAATTATCTAGGAAAATAAAGAAATAACCAATTTTATAAGTTTAACTCCTGACATAAAAAGGTGTGACCCTGTAGGAGTATGTTTTGCATTGGGGCATTGACCTACAGGGCCTTTTAAATGTCCTACTCCCAGAAAGTCCATGGCCTGGGGGCTGCTGCCTGTTGGTGGCCCTGGCTACACGGCATGGCCGACACTTCTTTTCTATTTGGACCTTCCCAGGGTCCTCCTCCTGCTGCGTGGAGCCTTGCATTGGAAGGAGCCTTGCTTTGCCTACCACCTGACTTGCTTTCAAACAATTATTTATTTGGAGAAAATAAAAAAAGTATTTTCTCAAAAAGTCAGCCCTGTCTGCATTTTCCACCTTCTGCCGAAGCTGGAGTCTGAGCCATCACTTTGAAACCAAGCTGTGAATTGCTCATTCCTCCCTAATTCCCAAATGGGAATCTCAGTGTTTGTTTACTTTCTTAAAAAATTCACATTTAGCCTGAGGCTCAGCTGAAGGAATTTTAAACATTCTTTAAGAGCTGTAAAGATGAGTTGGGAATGAAATGACCACTCAACTTTAACTAGAGCCATCATTTTTTTAAAAAGCACATCATTAAGCACAGGGAGTGCGGTTGGGACTGAGGAATGATCTCCAGTTGCAGGGAGAATGTTAATTTCATTGGACATGTCTCTTGAAATGAATTTGTGGTTAAGGAACCATTTCTGAGCCAGGTGAAGCTCTGCAAGAATGAATGGCATTAGGCTTCTGTGCACCCAGTGTTTACTGAATGTTTAATTTGGTCAGGGAACTGTGGTAAGTGCTGGGTGCTGGCCCACCCTGTAAAACCAGCTAGTGCTGTGTGGGGACAGATGGCTGGAGAGCCAGGGCTCTGCAGATCCAGCTGCAAAGCATTTTCTAAGGTAAATACATTCAGAACAATAAATGCCTCCCCAGCTCATGCTGGAAAAACACTCACTCTAGAGCTGGAAATACCAAATTGGGATATGCTTTCTTTAATCCAGGAGCACTGACTTCCTTGCATCCTCTCAACCCAGGTCCCAACCCCTCCAGAGTAATTCACAAACCACTCATAAGAACAAGCATCACAGAAGGTTTGAGCTTGGAGGAGGCAGAGCAGGAGAGCAATGGGGTAAAGCACAGCCGCTGGGGTTCAGATATTGCCGCCCACAAGTGTGCTGGTCTCTCCCTCGTCATCTGGCTGTGGGGCCCTGGGTGTGGACCCTGGGTATGAATGGGGTGTGGGACACTGTGAATCCTGCATATGGACACCAGATGTGGACACTGGGTGTGGACCCTGGGTGTAGACCCTGGGTGTGGACCCTGGGTGTGGATGCAGTGTGGGACACTGTGAATCCTGCATATGGACACCAGGTGTGGACACTGGGTGTGGACTCTGGGTGTGGACTCTGGGTGTGAACCCTGGGTGTGGACCCTGGGTATGGATGGGGTGTGGGACACTGTGAATCCTGCATACGGACACCAGGTATGGACACTGGGTGTGGACCCTGGATGTGGACTCTGGGTGTGGACACTGGGTGGGGACTCTGGGTGTAAACCCTGGGTATGAGTCCTGGGTGTGGTATACTGGATATGGGTCACTGAGTGTGGACCCTGGTTGTGGACTCTGGGTGTGGACACAGTGTAGACATTGGGTGTGGACCCTAGGCATGGGAGGCAGGTCTGGGACCCAATGTGGCCCAGTGCTGGCTGGTGTGCTCCAGGCTCCAGTCTGCTCTATGAGTTAAGAAGCCTCTCCCTTCCTCCCCAGTAGCCTCCTGAGGACTGAAGTCCTGGATTGGCCCCCATGCTGAGGGCTCCAGGGTGCTTAATTTTGCTTAATTCTCCTGTGAATCTGTGGATTCCTCCTTCCCTTGTCTGCAGTGAGGAGCCCTCCCGTGTAGGTTCATCCCTCTTCCTGCTGCTGCCCGGGGATGGGGGCTGCTCCAAGCCGGGAAGCAGGTGGTCAAGTCTATCAGGGTGGAACGCTTAGCGGAAGAAACTGCACCATAGGGAGCACCTGAGGTGCCTGTCCATGCAGGGCTGCCCTGGCTTTTCTGAAGCTAAGCCTCCCTCCTTCCACACACTTGCAGACACTCAGGCAGCAGGGGAGAAGGGTGGGCAGGGATCCCTCCGCGTGGTAAAAGATGGGCTGGGCTTTCGCAGCCATGACTGGGCTCAGAGCGCTCAGAAAGGAACGCTTCCTTGAGAGTTACAAACTGAGTTAAACACATTTTGTTTGAAAGTTGAGGCTTTCACACTTGATGGGAGGTATTTCAGGCATTTGCTAAACTCACGACAATGATGCCTCCAGAATGCGTCTGTTTTTCAACGTAATGTTTTGGAGTTCAAATACACATAAGCTTCTCAGGCTTCTGCTGAATCCAAGGGGCCACAGGGTCTGAAGACAAAGCTGCCTCCTCCCATTCAGGAGGGCGGAGGAGCGGCCGGCAGAATCTTGGGGCCCAGCCCATCTGCCCCGCAGGGGTCTGTGATCCTGGCCTAGCTCCTCTGCTGTCTGTGCTGTGGTGTTTGGAAGTACAGCTAATAATACGATGGCTAATTTTAACTACTGTTAATTCAGTGCCTGCAAGGTTCCAGACACTGCATGAAGACTTGTGTGCATTTTAACATTTACTCCTCACAGGGCCCTGGGAGTGGACCTTGTCATCTGGATTACGGGGAAGAAGCCATCTCAGCTCAGCAGGTGGCTGGCCTGACCCCACAGCTTGTGTACGAAGCCCCCAGGGCTGGGGAGGACCCTGCTGTACCATGTGTGTCTGCTGGCTCTCCATTTGCCCGACCTGACAGCAGGGCAGAGAGAATGGGGGTGTGGATGTGGATCAGGGGTGGATCTGGAGTGATGGATGCAAGGGGCTGAGCTGACGCTTTTCTCTACTTTCATGCGTGTTTGAACATCTCTATAAGAAGCGACATTGAGGCATATTACCATATAGATGGAGAAATAAAGACTGACCTAGGGATAACAAACAAGAAGTATTTTCTGGTTTGAATCAGCCTTTGGACACCTCCCTTTCTAGAGTGTAGAGAGGTGGAGCTTGGCTTCGGGGCTGTGCGGGGAGACAGAGGGTCAGCATTTACCCAGGGGTCCCTATATTGTCTGGCTGTAGGCACCAGACTTTTCTTTCATGGGAGACAGAATAAATTTAGACCCAGAGAAATCTTAGCAATCATGCCACAAGCAGCCACTTTCCCCCAGAGTCCTGTCTGAATGTGTATGTGTATTTGTGTGTACCTGCTTAAGTGTGCATGTACACATGTGTGCATGGATTTGTGTGTGTTTGCACACGTGTATGTGTCCAGGTGCCTGTATGTGTGAACATATGAATTTATGTGTGTATACTCATTTGTGTACATGTGGACATGCATGTGCATACGTGTGAGCAAAAATGTATTCCTTGTGTATAGATGTGCACATGCATTTATGCATGTGTAAGAAAAGAATCATTCTCCAGTGTTTACAAAAAGCAAGCCCAGGTTTGTGACGGTGTATGGTATGTGATGGTGCTCTGTTCCACAAATACAAGCAACTAGTTGTAATACTGGATGGAGGGGCTCATCTGAAAAATAGACGGGAGGCCTGTTTCAGCCCTATAGATGATGGTTCATGGCTGCCATTCTTCTCTTTACATTTCATTGCCTTTGTTGTGTTTATAATTGCGGTAAAGAATTAACACAAAGTAAAACTCAGCCAGGCGTGCCTCTGGGTTAGGCGACGTGTTGCACAGTTCATGCTTCTTGAGCACCTCCAAGGTGCTGGGCCTGGACGGGGGGCTCTGAATACTGTAGTGAACCAGCCACACATCATCAACCCTGAGAGCACAGTGCTTCAAGACGGCCAACCCAAGCATGGTGGAGACGGAGTTGTGCTTCTTGGGGCCACTGGCCCATCTGGAAGCCGCTTCCCATGGGGCAGTCTGGGGGAGCTGCACCCCTTCCCCTACGGGACCAGTGAGAAGGCAATTTGTGGGGAAACAGACCAGGTGACACAGGGACGCTCAGGGCAGGTGGCAGTGACTCGGACGGGTGGGGCTTCGGTGCTGGGGCTTTCCTGGACTCCCCCCAGGTGTCTGGCTGTGCCCCTGCATGTGATCTCAGACACACTCGCAGCTGTCTTTTCTTTAGGAGAGGAGCCCAGGCTCTTTAGCCTGCACTCCAGGAAAAGTGATTGAGTTGGCCATGGTTTGCATGGAGGCCATTCAGGAGAGTGAAACTGAAGGAAGGAGGAACTTCTCCTTCACCCTGGAAATTCATAGTCCAGATCGCCAGCTTTCAGGAATCCCACGGGCACAGGGTGGAAGCGTGCATTCACACCGTTCCCAGCTAGAGGGAGAAGTGCAAGGAGAGGGGAAGGAATGGCAGGGGCAGAAGGGGAGGCTGACCCAGGTTGGGCCTGTGAGCATCTGTGTTCCTCCCTGGGGTCCCTGCTCAGTCCCCTACAGGCCTGGGTCAGAGGGGTGAGCTGGTGCATTGCTCAGGGAAAGCCCACCAGGCTCAAAAGAGCAGCCTTTAGGGGGCAGGAGGCTGGCCTAGGAGTGCCAGCCTGGCCCTGTCAGTGGCTCCTGCAGCCCACACCCTGGTCGGATGCTTCCAAGCAGATAATGGAAAGGAAGGGTGGAAGAAGACTTCTGTCTACTGCTTAATACGCTGTGCACAGCAGCTGCTGGACCCCAGATCATTTATTGGGGTCCAAATTTGGAAGGTTTTTATGAAATGGGTAATTTTCACTGACCATTTAGCTCTGTTTCTCTTCTCCTCCAAAATTCATAATTTCCAGGACACAGTTGGGGGGGCTAAGCCGAGGGGCGGCTAAGCTGGAGCTGCTGGACCTAGGGAACTGTGGGCCCCACTGTTTCCCCATGGATTCTGAGTGATGTGTGGCCTGGGCCTGAGCTGGCAGGACAGTTGCTGGCTGCCTGTGCTCCTGTGGACCCAGGGCCCGTCCTGAGGCCTGACTGTTCTCAGTTAAGTCTGCTGGCGGGTATGGGGCCCTTTCCCTCCCCACAGTCCAATCACGATCAGAGGAGGAAGAGGATGGAGAAAAGTGTCCTTCCAGTTCATTCAGACAGTAACCTTCTGAATGATGACTTCATTAGTACATGGGATGGAAGGGACGGATTTCCTTTTAAGCCATTGCAACATTTCACCCTGTGCCTTTTCTGCATGAATCTAGAATCCCCATGCATTTGGAATATCCGATGGACTTTTCTCCGAGTTCCTTAGATTCGGGTCTAGGAATTAGACCAGGCATGTTGTGTTATACAATACTTTTTATGTATTAACGATGGCATCTTAAATGAGTGAACTGCATCACTCACACAGTCTTGCAATCTGACGGTTTCAGATTATTAGGATTTTGTTGCTGGAGGGGACAGCTGGCTGGTTGTTTGAACCCTAGGGCAGAAAAGCATGCTGAAAAGGCAGAACATTCAGCTTTCAGGAAAGATGTTACATCTTTACAATTTATTTATGGTGGTGGTTCCCTCAGACTCTAAAGTTATTTCCTTTTTTATTTTGCAGAACATTCTGATGTCTCCCTTGGATTTCACAGTGTGCTGCACAGACCACAGCACAATGAGTGGAAAATCATTTGAAGTGTCTAGTCTTCCTGGGTCAGCAGTATTGAATGGGTTCTGGAGTGTGTGACTCATGTGCACTTCGAAACCTGAAGAGAAGAACTTCCCAGCTGTGTGGTGGAAGTGGGCCCTGGGTCAGAGCTGGAAGCTTCCAAATTCTCTGTGTGGGAGACTCAGAACTACCTCCACATCCCTGGCCGCTCAGAGAGGCCCGAAGGCCCCAAGCCCAGGTGCCAGGGAGCATGTGGCTCCGGCCATACTGAGTCAGGGCTGCTGGCTCCTGCTCCGGCCTCTCTGCCTCTGAGCTAGCTGTCCTGGGACAGGTAGGTGTGGGCGTGGGTGTGGGCATGGGTGTAGGGGCGTGGAAGGGGACCAATTCCTGCAGATGGAGATCTAGCCAATGGGGATACCCCCTGCTATGTGGGTTTTCCAAGTACAAGCATTCAGAACATTCTGGGGTTAGAGCGGAGGCATGGCCTCTGATGGGCAAGGATGACATGTGGCCAGACACAGCTGGAGGTTCATCGCCTTAGGGGCCCTGTGGCCAGGCTCTGCCTAGAGCCGTGGAGAGGTCCAGGAAAGGGCTGTGGCATGCCTGGCACCAGTCCTGTGCAACCAGGACCTAGTGGATGGTCCAGGTCACGGCCAAGGCGAGGCTTTTTCTATTTATCTTAGAAACACAGAGGATAGTACCATTTTTATGCACCCTTTTCTCAATCAGTCACATAATCATTAGTTCCTATAGCAAGAATTTTACTGGATTCCACTTTTTATTCATTCAGCAGGAAATGCTTGGTGCCTCCTCTGTGCCGAGACCTGTTCCAGGCTCTGGAGATGCAAAAATAATGAGCTGTGGTTCCTGTTCTCCGGAGGTACCTGTGTTGTAGAAGAGAAAAAGGCACATGTGCCCGGAGCATGACGAGACGGGTCACCAGTGCAGGTCTAGGCCCAGAGACGTGGAGGCTGGTTCCAGATCGCAAGGGATGGCCCCTTCTTGGAGGAGTCAGCATTGTCTATGTGAAGTGGGGGTGGGATGGAGAAACCTGGGGTGAGGCCGTGGCCCTGGGGCTGGATCCAGGAAGGCCCTGAGATGCTTCTGGTCAGGACTGAAACTCCAGGAAGGGATGCTTCAATGTAGGACACTGGTGCCACCTTGGTGAGGTGGTGGGGGGCCGCTGCCCTGTTGGCTCTGGGGATATTTCCTCCAGGGGGTTGTGGGCTCAGAGGCAGGGCCCCACGGCATGTTGGAAAGACAGGCTGTGGAGCTTCAGGAATGAGGCCACATAGAGTCAGGATCAGACCTGTGAGCTCACAGAGCAAAGGGCCACAGTCAGGTCCTGGCTCTGCTGCCTTGAGCAGCTGCTTGGTCTTGACCTGCCTCAGTTTCCTCATCCATGAAATGGGAATGTTGGTATTATCTACCTGTGGCTTGCACATGAGGATTAATGAGAAAGTGCAATGCCTGTCCCACTGTAAATGCTCAATGGACTTTCTCTGTGGTGGTTCTTGGAGTCTTCTGAACTTATTCTGTGGGAAGAAATAATCATTCAGAAGCAGATATAATCTCTGGGGACATAATTTCCATGTTTGTAAAGAACTGCATCTCTTCTTTATTTGAAGTAGGTCAAAATCAGAATAGGTAGTAAATTTAGCCTCCAAAGTTTAGGTAAATACGGTAGTACCTGATTACCTAACACAGAGTAGTTAGGCTTTGGGGTCGTCTAATGAGACGGTTCAGATGCACTCACTCCTCACTGCTGAAATCTTCACAAATATTTGTGTGTGGTTATTGTTCAGTAGGAGCTACCCCTTGAACTCCAAATACAAGCTTCAAACAGGGTCAATGATGGGAGCTGTCCGAGGGACCCAGGTCATCCAGTTTACTCCCAGGAGAAAAGTCACAGCAGACACAATTCATTACTTTTTCCTGGGAAGCTGCTTCTCTAAGTTGAAGTCATGGCCGTCAGTAACTCTTCCCTATCAAACTGAACGCGCTCCCTGACCTCTGTTAATGAACAGAGGCTTCATGCCCAAGATGACGTGGATCCGGGCCGGGGGTCCAGGTGGGAATCCTGACATGTGAAGTCCAGGAGAGGCGCTTGCTCTGTGGAGTCCGGACCCTGGCCGGGTGAGTGCTGGACCCGAGATTGGCCTCCGATCTCTCCTAAGGAGTGTCTGGACTAGGGAGCGATTGACAATTGCGTGTGTGTGTGTGTGTGTGTGTGTGTGTGTGTGTAAGATCATTAACCTGCTGGTCAAAATCAATGACAAATGCCAAAAATAGAATTCCTT
Source organism: Alouatta palliata (assembly GCA_004027835.1). Taxonomy (NCBI): domain Eukaryota; kingdom Metazoa; phylum Chordata; class Mammalia; order Primates; family Atelidae; genus Alouatta; species Alouatta palliata. The sequence continues at coordinate 8,181 of PVKV010026768.1, forward strand.
AGTGTAATTCCCTACCCTGGACACCCAAGATCCCAAAGCAGAACGCCATTGGTTTCATGTCATAAACTGCGCCCCCCGGGCAGAGTGAAGGTGGTCATGCCCAGGACTTCTGCACTGGTGGGTCTTGCTGCCATCCTGCTCTTCTCCGCCGGAGCCCCAGAAACTCCCTGTCCATCCTATGTCTAATTTAACTGGAAGTCTCCCATAGGTGGTTTGCTGGTATTTTCTGACCTGAGATTCAATCTCAGCTCTTCACTGTCCCCAACTCCTAGCAGATCTCACTGGCTGGGGTTTGAACTGGTGACGCCAGTCCAGTCTTTCTGAGGACACAGTATCTGGGAGGCAGAGCAGGCTATAGTCCTGGGACACACGAATTGGGCTGAGCTGCACTGCCTGGCTGGGCCTTGCTCTCCTGGGTCAGATGGGCAGGTTAGGGGCCTGAAGCAGGATCCTGGCAGCCTGTCCGGCCTCCTTTCTCAGAGCTCCTTCTCACTTTCTCAGAGCCCATGTGATCTCTGACCAGGAGCTTGTTCTCTAAGCTCTGGCCTGTGGTACCCTGAGGCCCTGCCCGGGGGTAAGTGCGTCCTGGTGCCCCATTGGCTTGGAAGATGGGAAAGGGGGTGAGCTCCCAGCCTGAGCCGTCCTGGGAAACAGATGCATCCTCAGTTTGAGTCATTTAAGGAGAGTTTAATAAGAGGATCATGTGAAGGTGGGCAGAGTGTGGGGCTGGCACAGTGCTTTGTGTTGGACATGGGACCGTGGGGCATGTACCATGCTGTGGATTGAAGAGAGAAGCGGGAAGAACAGCTGGGGGAAACGAAGGACTCTTGCAGGAGCTGTGCCCATCACCCAAGGAGAGCACCCTGTCTGTGGGAGCCCTGCAGGCAGAGAGCAAGGATGGGTGGTGTAGATAAATCCCACCCTTCTCTCTCCTCCCCTCCTTCCTCCCTCCCATCTCCTGACAGGGCTTCCCAGTGGCTGAGCCCACCTGGAAGCCAGGCAGGGAGCCTGGTGGAGCCCTGTGGGTGGGCTGCTATGCGGCACCTGGTGGGGAAGGGTGACGAGTGCTCTTGAGGAAACAGACGCTCTCTGTGTCACACGAGGAGGTGGAGGCAGCCGTGGCAACCTTGGCTTGCGGCAGTGTCCCTGTCCACAGGTGAGCCAGCCATTTGCTCTCGCTGTCTTTGGGACACAGGTTTGAGGTATGTTGGCGTCTCTGGCTCATCCTAATAACTGTGCATGGACTGCCCAAGCCTGGGAGACACGGATGTGAGCAAAGGGGAAACCCGGAGCCCGGGACCTCACATGCTGGCCAGGAGAATCCACAGACAGCGCTGGGAACCATCTGCAAAGGGCGCTTGTGGTTTGCGGGATGGGAAACCCCATGGCTGAGCCGTGAACACCAGCATCTCAGAGGTGGAGGCAGGCGCAGGAACTGGCAGGGCAGGCGGGGGCAGGGGACGAGCGGGCAGTTTGGAAATGGAAGGTGAAGGTAGGCTGGGCACTGCCGGGAACTGCGCATCCGCAGGGTGCTCCGGGGGCCGCTGGTGTCTGACGTGCGCTGGGAGTCTCACCTGGTTTGGTTGCCGCCTCACAGAGTTTTGCTGACGTTCATTCACTTATTCATTTGCTCTCAGTGCTGACTGAGCTCTGTTGTTTGGTTGACAGTGGTCCAGACACCGTGGCGTGTGAATGTCGCGTAAGTCTTGATCGGTGTTTTCAAGGATATTTCCATCCGGCAGAGAAGATTAGATACATTTACTTACATATGCACAAGAAGCCAAAATAAGGACCTTTCCAATGTGCTGCAGACCTACTCCAGGGGAGGGGTCATGGGTGAGGGGAGGGGTGGCATGTGAGTTGCTGCCTGGAAGGAAGTGGGGGTGTGTGTCAAAATTTTTCTTTTTCTTTTCAAATATATTACGCCACCAAAACAGGGCATAAAAACATGTGCACTCAGTGGCTTGGTTCACTGTGGCTGCCACAAAACATGACTATGAACCCAGTGGATTAAAACAAAAGAGACTAATTCTCTTACAGTTCTGGAGGCCACAAGTCCAAAACTGAGCCACGCTCCCTCTGGAGGGCCTAGGGGAGAAGGTTTCCCTGCCACTTCCAGCTTCTGGGGCTCCAGCTGTCCCTGGGCTGTGGCCACACGGCTCTCTCCTCCTTTCTCTGTCTTCTCTACTTCTGTCTCTTGTAAAGATACTTATTTTTTATTTAGGATTCCTGGTTATCCAAATGATCTCATCTTAACAACAGTCATTTCTTTTCATCTGCAAAGATGCTGTTTTTTCCAAATAAGGTCACTTTGCAGTATAATGGGGGTTAAGATGTGAATATATCTTTTGGGGGCAACATTACACCTGCCACATCTAGTTTGAAAATAATGGTCAAATAAAGAGCCACAGGACCAAGTCAGAATGTTCTGGAAACTTAGAAGCTTTCAGTGTCGGGTAGCCAATAGTTCCAGTTTGTCCAAGACTATCCTGGTTGTAGCACTGAAATTTCTAAACCTTAGGAAATTTCTCATTTTTAAATCTTGGGAAATTTCTCATTTCTTGGCAAAATCGGGCAGCTGGTCATCCTACCTCCCAGTGTTCCACTCTGATCACCTTTCCCTCTGTCTCTCTCTCCAGCTCTCTACCTTCCCAACACTGTCCCCAGAGTCAGCTGACTCCCTCGCCTTTCCTTATGGCTGCCCCACCTCTACGTGTGTCTTTAAACAATAGACCGCTTAGATTCTCTCTTTTTGGAGTTACAGCAGGGTCATCGCACAGTCTGGAAGTTTGTTTGCTTCTTTTGCTTGATGTTGTGATTCTGAGATTCTTCCATGTCTGTGCATATGGCGAATCTGTTTTCACTGCTGCAGAACATTCTCTGGTCTGAGTGCACTGCACTTATTGTTGGGGCGAGCATTTGGGTTGACTCTGCCTGTCTCACCTGTGAATTGCTCCGCTCCACACATTTTCGTACTTATCGTCTGGTGCACTGGGCGCAGCTTTTCAAGGGCCTACGCCTAAGGGCCTTTGCTTGCTGGGTCCTTGATAGGGACACATTTAATTTATTAGGCAATGTCAAACTTTCGGCAAACAGGAAGCAGCTGTTTGCCTTCCCCCAGCAGAGACAAGAACCTGTTGATGCCTGTCATCTCACGCTGGGGCCAGCGTGTCGGGGCTTCTCTAAAGGCATGCGGTGCTTCAGGATCACAGTGAGTCTTGATATCCGGTCAAGAAATTACGTCGCCCACCGACCACCATGGTGTCCTTTTGCAGGAGCGTATTGGCTATTTTGGGCCATTTATTTTTTCACGTATGTTTTACAATAATCTTTTCAAGTTCCGTATGGAAAACAAGCCTACTGCTGGGATTTGGGTGAAATTTGCATTGGATGGTAGATCGAGGTGAGGAGAAATGAGCCCTGTGGAATGTTGAGGTTTTCTGTCTAGGACCATGGTTTTTATCTCTACTTCACTGGATCTTCTTTAGCTCTTTTAAATAAAGTTTTGTAACTTTCTCTGAAAGAGGCTTGCGCATATTTTGTTATATTTATTTCTGAATACTGTGTATTTATATCGCTGTCACAAGTGACAATGTGATGGTCCTAGATTATATCAACAGATTATTCTATACTTCTCCCTTCAAGGGGCGGAGCTGAACTCCCCTTCCGGTGAAAGTGAACTGGATTTATCTGTTTGCTTCTGATGAAGCGATGAAAGCTGAACTGACAGTGTGTGCGAATGGACAGACGAGGTTGTGAAGTGCACCGCGGCTTTATGCTCTCTCTCTCTCTCTCTCTTCCCCCATCCCTTCCTTCTTCTCTTCCTCTTCTCTTTCTCTCTCTGATCACTTATTCTGGGGGAAGCCAGATTGTAAGAACATTCAGTTGTTCTTCGAGTTGTAAGAACATTCAAAGAGTCCTGAGGAGAGGCCCACGTGCTTTTTAATGTTTTTACACGCTGCCATATTCACTCTTGGTAGGATTTTGCATCTATGTTCACAAGTGAAATTGGCTTGCAATTTTCCTTTCTGGTCCATGTCTGCTTTTCATGCTGAGATTTGCTAGCCCCATACTATGACTTAGAGGAATTGTCTAGTTCTCTATTTTTTTCTTCATCTGCATTTAATCTACCGATTAATCAAATTATTATTTTTAATAAACTTTTTATTGTGAGATTATTCTAGGTTCATATATTGGTTGGAGAAAAGAATACAGGGAAATCCTGTGTATTCTTTAACCAGGTTCCCCCAGTGGTAGCATCTTGAAAATGTGGCACATATACACCATGGAATACGATGCAGTCATAAAAAAAGATGAGTTCATGTGCAGGGACACGGATAAAACTGGAAACCATCATTTTTAGCAAACTGACACAAGAACAGAAAACCAAACATCACATGTTCTCACTCATAAGTGGGTGCTGAACAATGAGAATACATGGACACAGGGAGGGGAGCATCACACACTGGGGCCTGGAGGGTGGTGGGGGGCTAGCAGAGGAAGAGCAGGGGGTGGGGGGATTGGGGAGGGATAGCATTAGGAGAAATACCTAATGTAGATGACGGGGTGATGGATGCAGCAAGTCACCACCATGGAACGTGTATACCTATATAATAAACCTGCACGACCCGCACATATATCCCAGAACTTAAAGTTAAATAAATAAATAAATAACAACAGACCATAGTGCAGTGTTACAGCCAGGATGCCGGCACTGATACAGCCATCTCCATCCCACTGGGTCCTTCAGGTTTCCCTTTTAGGCTCATGCCTACTTCCATCCCCAACCCCGAACCTCATCATTAACAACCACTAATCTGTTCTTGAGTTCTATAATTTTGTCCTTTTAAGAATTACATAAATGAGATAGTATAATGCATAACCTTTTGAGATTGGCTTTCGTCCTGGAGTGTAATTCTCTGGAGATTCATCCAGGTTGTTGCTTGTTATTGTGACCTGGTAAAAGCCCCATAAAACTGCATACCTCAACCATACCTCGGCTTTCTGTTCAAGCTGCTCTCTGTAACCCTGATGTGACAGGCAAGCAGTCCAAAGTTCCCATCTTGGCCCCTGCAACTTGTAATAAGTAATTAAGGTCTGTAATTTCCACCCTACCCAGACAATGTGTAAACTAATGGTAATCTTGACTTCTGTGAACCACTTCAGTAACAATCGGAATGTCCAAAGTCCCCTGGCCCTCAGAATGTCCGGAGCCCCTCACCCTCATCTCCGCCCAGGAGGTGATTTACAGAATCCACTGGCCCTCGGAATGTCTGAAGCCCCTCACCCCCACCCCTGCCCCTCACCCTCACCCGCGAGGTGGCTTACGGGTATAAAAGGCCTTGACACCCTCCTTTCGGGGTCACAGGTTGGAGAGACGCGAGTCCTCCGTGGCCGCCGGCAATAAAGACCCTGCAATTTGGCATACTTCTGTCTTGGTGTTGACTTTCTATGCTCGCTGCACTACAGCAGTTCTCAATGGTTTGTTCCTTTGCTGAGCAGTATTCCATGGTATGACGAATGCACCACAGCCTGTGTATGCATTCACCTGCCAAAGAACTTCTGGGTAGTTTCCAGTTTGGGGCTGTTTCAAATAAATTTGCAGTGGATGTGTTTTTGTGTGAACTTAAAATTTCAATGGATTATTCTACACTTTTCCCTTTACTATACTTTTCTGGGATAACTGCCCGGTAATGCAGTTCCTGGATCTGGAGATTTCTTTTTTTGGGGGGAATTTTTAAAATTGTCTTGTTCATACTGGGTGAGCGGTGGTAGTCTGTGTTTTTAGAGGAGTGGGTCCATCTTGTCTAAGATTTCAAATTTATCTTGTGGAGCTTTCTTTGTTTTATTCCTTTACTACTTTTTGAAGTCTATAAGGTCTTTTGAGATACTCCTGATATTGGACATTTGTGTCTTCTCTCCATTTCTCTTTGTCAGTCTTTTAGGAAGCTTGTCAATTTTATTGATTTCCTCAAAGAACAAACTCTTTGCTTCATTAATTTTCTCTATTATTTTTCTGTTTTCAATTTCATTAATTTCTGCTCTTGTCTTTATTATTTCCTTTCTTCCTTCTGCTTGCTTTCATTTATTTTGCTCGCCTTTATCTAGGGGCTTGAGATGCAGGCTTAGATTACTGATTTGAGGCTTTTCATCTTTTCTAACGCAGCCATTTAATGCTGTGAATTTCCCTCTCTGCATGGCATTAGCTGTGTCCTACACATTTTGATGTGTTGCATTTTCATTTTTATTCAGTTCAGCATGAATTTTAATTTTATTTGAGAATGCTCTTTTGAACCATGAATTATTTAGAAGAGTGTCATTTAGTTTCCAACTGTTTCTATATTTTTGTGCTATTTTTCTGCTATTGATTTCTAATTTGATTCCATTGTGGTTGAAAAACACAACCTTTTAAATCTGTTGAGGTCTGTTTGATGGTCCATGATGTGTTCTTTACGATATACTTAATAAAGAATACACATAATAAAGATGTATTTTGCTGGCCAGATGGTAACAGGCCATCAGAACTTACTAACATTAGTGTCACTAAAGTTGGTATACAACCCAGCTGCTGTTAAATTTGACAGGCTTAAAACGTGTATTCTGCTGTTGTTTGGCAGAATGTTGTATAAATATTATTTATGCTATATTGCTTGGTGGCATTTTAAACTTTTCTATATGATTACTAACTTTATGTTGAGTTTTTCTATCATTATTGAGAGAGAGGTACTGAAATTACCGGCTATAATGTAGATTGTTTATTTCTCCTTTCAATTCTATCCATTTTGAACTTCACGGATTTTGCAGTTCTGCTGCTGGATACACACACATTTAGGATTGCTACATCTTCCTGGTGAACTGTTTTATCATTACATAAGATTCATTTTTGTCCCTGGTGACTGTCTTTGCCCTGAAGTATTGTCTATCTGAAATTAACATAGCCACTGCTTTATTTTGGTTGATATTTGTCTGAAATCTCTTCTCTTATCTGTTTACTTTCAGTCTGCTTATTTCATTATATTTGAAGTTTCTTTTAGATAATTATAGTTGGATCACGTTTTTAAATATACTTTGCCAATTTCTCTCTTCCAGTTGATGTATGTTGACCACTTACATTTAATGTAAATATTGAAATGTTAGGATTTCAATGTCATTTAAATTTTTGTTTCTGTTTTTTTTTTTTTTAATTTCTGTTTGCTATTTTTTCTGTCTTCTTTTGGCTTCTATGAGAATATTTTAGAATTCTAGTTTTGTTTAATAACAGTATTTTTTGTTGTATCCCTTCCCATAGCTTTTTAAATTGGTTTATTTAGGCATTATATAAGTTGTCACAGTCTACTGGTGTGGACCATTTATCAGTTAAAGAATGGAAATCTTACCTCTCCTTTTATCCTTTTACCTTCCCTCATTTATAATATGCTTTTCTTAAAATTTTCTCTACATGTATTCGGAACCACATTAAACAGAGTTATGATCTTTGATTCAACTCTCAAACATAATTCACAAGACTCAGGAGGAAAATAAAATATATTTACCTGTGCTTTCGCTTGCTGAGCTCTTTCTTCCAACCTGATGGTCCCGTGCTGATGAGCCAAGTCCCCTGGTTCTCTTCTTCCTGTTTAGAAAACTTCCTTCAGTCATTCTTTTCTAGTAGGTCTTCTGGCAACAATATTCTCCTATTTTTGTTCTCCAAGAAGGTCTTATTTCCCCAACATTCTTGAAAAATATTTTCACTGGATGCAGAATTTTTGTTACTGAAAAATGTGTAATACTTCCTTTCTTCCTGTCGTAGTTTCTGCTGTGAAATCCTTTGTCATTCCAATTGTTTTTTTCCTCCCTTGAGGTAAGGTGTGGTTTCTCTTCTCTGCTTTCAAGATATTTCTCTTGATATTAGTTTTTGGAAGCCTGACTATAATGTGTCTTTGTTTGGATTTATCCTTTAGGGTTTGCTTAGCACTGGAAGTTTCAGGTTTACGTCTTTTTCCGAATGTGGGAAGTTTCCACCGATGATTACTTGCAGTTCTTTTTCCTCCTGCACTTGGTGGCACCGATGTTAGGATGTTAGTGACAGCCCCGCAGGTCCCCAAGGCTCTGCTCACCTTTCTTAGTCTGTTTTCTCTCTGTTGGTCAGATCTGGCAGTTTCTATCATTCCACTAGTACTTTCCTTCATTCCCTCCATTCTCTTGGTAAGCCCATCCACTGGGCTTTTAATATTTTAACCATTCTATATTTTTTCAGTTCTAAAATGTTCATTTGGTTTTTATTAACATCTTCCATTTGATTTACTATATGAGACTCTATTTCAAGCATGTCTGAAATATTTTTTGATGGTTGCTTTAAAAAGTCTTTTGCCACTTTGGGAGGCCGAGGCGGGTGGATCACGAGGTCAAGAGATCGAGACCATCCTGGTCAACGTGGTGAAACCCCATCTCTACTAAAAAAATACAAAAATTAGCTGGGCATGGTGGCACATGCCTGTAGTCCCAGCTACTCGGGAGGCTGAGGCAGGAGAATTGCTTGAACCCGGGAGGCGGAGGTTGCGGTGAGCCGAGATCGCGCCATTGCACTCCAGCCTGGGTAACAAGAGCGAAACTCTGTCTCAAAAAAAAAAAAAAAAAAAGTCTTTTGCCAGGTAATTCTAGCATCTCTGTCACCTCAGCATTCAACGTGATGGATTCTCTTCTTTTCATTCACTTTGAGAGCTTCCTGGTTCTTGTTACCATAAATGATGTTTTAAAAATGGAATCCTGGACATTGTAGATTCTCTGTTGTAAGACTGAATCTTATTTGAAACAGGACTCATGGCTGGCTTTCTCTGATGCCATTCTGGCAGGAAAAGGGGCTGCTGTCCTGACATTGCCAGGAGAGGCTAGAACTCCAGGATTCCTATTTGAGCTCCACTGGCTTCTGAGGGGAACTTCCCAACATGAGTGGAAGTTCCAGATCCCCACTAGGTGCCCAGGGTTAGTTGGTTTCATTACTTCTCCCTTTGTGGCCCCAGAGGAGGAAGGCCAGCCTTGTTTTCACTGGATGCTGGTAAGATTCCTGACTTTCTACTGGGGGTTCTCTGACAGCACCCTAGCAAGGAGCAGGAGAAGGTGGGAAAAAGCTCTCTCATTCCTGGATCCCTTGGGCTTGCCAAATTCCAAATAGCAAGGAGGGGAGGGTGTCTTGTTCCTGCTGCATGGGGTGGAGGTTGGGGCTCCCCATGTGGGTTCCACTGACACCCTGAGGGGGTCCTCCTTCTGCCTCTGGATATAAATGTCCCAGCTGCCTACGAGGCCTTCTCTGATGCCATCTTGCAGTGGGGAGGTTGAGGCACCTCCACTAAACCACGTGAAAGTGGAAGCCCAGGCTCCCCACTTGGCCCTGGCTAGTATCAGTGGCCGGGAGGGAGTGGTGACACAGACTTTTTCTGTGGTAGTCAGCTAGAGTAGAGCTCCTGAAAGTTCTCTGTCTTGCCAGGCTGCCTCTGTCCTAATCCACTGCCTGCAGGGAGCAAACTCTGGTTGGGGCTTTCTTTGTCTGCACCTGTGGGTATTTCCAGATCGCTGGCTGCTTCTACCTGAAGTCTGAGATATTTAAGGTAAAGAGAAAACCCTGAAAACTCACCACTGTGATGTTCTTCAGGTTCCAGGGTCCCTCTCCCATCTTCCTTCAGAATCTTTGTGTGAGGTTCCATGAACAACGTCCAGCGTCTTTAGTTAACACTCAGCAGGTCCCCATAAAATAGACCCAGTCGTATAGAGGCTAGCATGGCTTGATTTAAGTGTCTGGGGATTGCATCTGTTTTAACGCCTAGTGACGGGACAGCTCATGAGTGTAAGAGGTCTTGTGATGAAATCAGCATACGTTATCTGCTTCTGTTGGTAAGGCTGTTCGGTTTTCTACTCCAAGAAGTCTAAATTTGCCGGATTCAAGAAAATATGTTAGTTTAATATAAGAGTCAAAGGCCAGGTCTTCATAGTCTGAGTATTCGTAGCTTTAGTATCATTGGTGACCAATTGCTTTAAGGGTTAAGTAGGGTTTATTAAATTCGTCTGTTATGTATAGGATACGTAGGGATGATTCATGCATCCATTCCATCCTCCTGGACCTGGAGATCACTGAGCTTTTTATTTTAATTATCATGTTTTTCATTTTTAGAAATTATCTTTAAAAAATCCTCTGTGCTCCGTGTTTACAGCTTTCTCTTTTATTTCTTTAAAATATCAATCATCATGAACATCTGCATGTCCGCTTCTGTTGCTCTGCACTCACGTGATTTATTTTTTACTTGGGAGACAGGTTGCTCTTTCCCCTCAACGCTACCCAGAGATTTCTTTGAGAGGTGGGTTGAGATTTATTTCCTCCAGAGGCTGCACATTTTCTCCTTCCTATTGTCCAGGGCATTTCCACCGGGCACAGATGTAATTAAAATTTCCTGTTTGAAGTTTTTTTTATCTATACTACAGTGAATTCAGACAGGAGACCTGGAAGAGGACTGGCTTGCGGTTTTCTGAAAAAGTTTTTCTCCTTCCCCCACGTGAGAGTTGAGGCATGCACATTTCTTTGTTTTCTGTGCAGCAAGGGTTATTGCTTGCTGTATGTGAAGGTGGACACAGCTGTGTGAGCATCGCTGCTCGGCAATGTGACTCAGGGCTGGGTGACCTGTCTGGGTTCTGGCCTCCATGTCGGTCAACACTGCGTGGTGCTCCCTGGCAGAGCTGTTGTTGGGATTGGAGAAGGGGTGTGTGGAAATAGACTTCGTGTGACGTTGGAATCCTGCTGTGGACTTGACTTTGTGGGCGCAGGCGGAGTTAAGGCAGAAGCTCCACTGATTCCCTGAAGTGTAATATGAGACCATCTCTCAGAGGTTCCTGCTGCCTGATGAGCTCCCGTGCCCTGTCTGGGCTGGCCACCCAGAGGTCTGTGGGAACGGGCACACACTGTGCCAATCCAGCCTCCATCTCTGGTTGCAGATGCCCTGAGCAGGCGCGTGTGCATGCAGGCTTGGTGCAAGCTGTCCTTAGGACTAGAGCCGCAGCTGCTCGGATGGCTCCTGGTGGCACTAGGGCCCAGAGTCTGGCTTGTGGAGGGCAAGGCCATCCTGCTGGGAAGAGGTGGAGGTGGGGCTGCACTCAGTGTGCCCTTGGCACCTCTGGCAACTCACAGCTCAAGGAACACCTACAGACCGCAGCACGGAAACGATGACGCTGACAGTGTGCAGGGTGGACCGTGTGCTGCGCACAATGTGGTCCAGAAGCACCTGCTGTTCTCCCTGCTTGCTGGTGCCCAGGGCTGAGGTGGAAAGAGAAAAATGGGGCGTGACCAGTGAGAAGAGCGGAGACTCCTTGTCTGCAAATGCCACCTGTTGTCCCTGCACAGGGCATAGCTCTGTGGACCCTGAGGTTCTCTCATCCTCTGTCACAGTGGGGAGTTCAGGGCAGCAGGGAGGAGGCCAAGCCTGTGACCAGCAGACCCCAGCTGCCACCGAGCCTCTTGGCCTGGACTAGCTGGCACCCTGAGAGGAGCAAGGGCTCACACTACCCACAAAGCTGCTGGGGGAGAAAAGCCATCAGGATTCATCCCTGGTCCAGGATCTGGCATCTAGTTGGTACCTGCTATGTGTCCAGGTCTATGTGCCTGAATGAATGAGTGATGGTGTGAGCCAGGGCACTCACCGAAGTCCTCAGGCTGGGTTCTGCTCTCAAGCAGTTTCCACCTATTAGAATAGAAGCATTCGGTCCAGAGTCAGCACAGGGAGGTGGAAAGCTCCTTAGCTGTGTATTTAAGTGGGGCTTCCACCAAAATGTAGATTCCTGAGCTGGGGGATTCCACCAGCTGCCATAGATCAGAGCTGGTGGTGCTGGGGCACTGTAGCATGTGGTCCCAAGTGGCACTTCAGGTGATTCTGTGCACACTGGAGTCTGAGATTCCACTGCCTTGGAGACGCTGACGTTGGTCCAGTCTCTGCTTCAAGCTGAAGCTTACAGAGATGCTGAGCTTGGTGCCATCAGGGGCAGGAATGGGCACTCCTGTGCCACGTGCGGGGTAGGGGAGGCTGTAAGACTGTTCGTGGGGTTCTTAAGCCCTCTGTGTATTGAAATCAAAGCTTTGGAGCTTTGAAATGATACAGATGGCTGGGCTTCACCCCGAGATTTGGAAGTTGTTGACCTGGGAGGGTCTGGGCAGGTGCTTCGTGAAAGCTTCCCCCATGCTATTATTGAGTGGTTAGCATTTAGAACGCAAACGTCTCAAATGGCAGGTTTTTATGACCCATAACTGCATAAAGAGTGCCCAGCTGGTGAGCAATGATGAGTGTTCCCAATATCACTGGAGTGCTCTCCTTTGGGGTGCCCAGCAGGACTGAACCTCCCCAGCCCTAGAAGTTGATTTGGGCAGGAGACCAGCTCTGGCCGTCGGGTTGGTGAAAGTGATGTCCAGGCGCCAAGGCCCCGGCTCCCGCTGCTCTGCCGGCCACACTGTGTGTGCAGCGAGTTGGGGCACACACACTGAGCTGTCTGACGCCGCTGGGCTTTCGAGCTTCTTTGTCTCCACGTTACTCCCTAGCCTCTCCTGACAGACATATTGGGTTGGGTTTTATCAGAGAGTGTTAAAGCTAACAAGAGTTCTGTATCATCAAATGCCTCCTTCATTACCTTAATAGGATAAGTGAACTGGCTTTTCTTTTTTGAGCAAATACAGTTTTCTAAGTCTTCCAGTTTTGTTTTTAATATGTCACTCCTTGAGACAGCCTTTTGGTGTGAAAATGTTTTCTATCGCCTTGTCAAGGTAGTGCAATGCGAAATGCATTCAGTTCATGGGACTTGGTTATTTAGTTTGTCCCTGGGAAACGAGTGTTATGTCAGGTAAAAAAGTCCAAAATGATTAGAGCAAATGGGTATCTTTTCTTACAGAGAAAAATGCCTCCAGGAAGTCAATTGATCCATGAGGGATGTGCGCAATGGGCTCTGTTCTCCTGAGTTTTATTGAGGGAAATTTCAAGTTAAGGAGGAGGAAGAAAATACACCACTTATTTTATTTTTGAGATGGAGTCTTGCACTGTCACCCAGGCTGGAGTGCAGTGGCACAATCTCGGCTCACTGAAACCTCTGCTTCCTGGGTTCAAATGATTCTCCTACCTCAGCCTCCCCAGTAGCTGGATTACAGGCGCCTGCCACCATGCCAGGCTAACTTTTGTGTTTTTAGTAGAGACGGGTTTTTGTCATGTTGGCCAGGTTGGTCTCGAACTCCTGACCTCAAGTGATCCACATGCCTTGGCCTCCCAGAGTGCTGGGATTACAGGCATGAGCCACCAGGCCTGCCACCACTTACTTTAAAATGCATTTTTCCCCCTCAGGGGAAAATTTAGCAGCTGTTATGATTTGCTGCTTTTTGTAAGAATGTTTTTTCAACTTCTAATGCATTAGACTTACCAGAAGCTTCCTGCTACTTAGGGTTTGAACGATTATGTGGCTCTTTTCTAAAAGTCAAAATTCACTTGATAAGGGCCAATTCAATTTTTCTGAAATATTTTATATGAAATTAAGAAGCTTGTAGATACTAAGAACTTTGGAGAACATTGGAAGAGAGAATGCCGGCGACGGCTTGCACTTTCTTCAGCACCGGTGAGAGAAGGGTTTGGAATGTGCCCTCTTGTGTTCTGGGGAAGTGCTCCCCATCCCAAGCCATTCAGGTCCCCAGAACGTGACAGCACATGGAGGGCATTGAGCTCATGGTCCTTGATGTTTGAAGGCTATCTACCTGTCCTATCCCGTAGGCCACCATCCTGCTGGGAACACTGGAAAACCACAGAATTGCTTCTGATGAGGTCCCTGGGAAGATGTGGTCCAGGACGCAAAGCCACGCCTCAAGAGGTGGGGGTTCAGGCTGGCACCAGGAGGCCGAGTTCATGCTTTCTTCCAGAAGCAGCTCCCTTGAGAGCAGGTTGGGGGTGTGGCATCTAGACCAGCAGAGGGGTGATCACGGCCCCTCCTGTCCTGCACATCCCTGTCCTACGGCTTCTCCTCTTCTTCCTGGGACTGCACTTTCTAGGAGGAGAACATGACGTCCAGGATGCGGGAACAGCTGGTCAGGTGCTTGTCCTGGAGAGAGGCTGGTGCCAAGTGGCAGTTGTGGGTTCTCTTGCTGCCTGGCATTCTGGGTGGGTTATCAGCCTGGCCCATGGGTACAAATTGGATTTTCTGGGCTGAGGAAGACTAGGGTGAAATCCTGCTTAGCCCCCAAGTCACATTCATGTTGAGACTGCCCTGAGCTGCCTGCTCTTTGTGTGGGGGCTGCAGGTATTGCTAGTAAATACAGACCTGTACACCTGTGGAGTTAAAGTAGGTTGGCACAGCTTGTGCATCAATTTGGGCTCACAGGTCAGGTGCAGCCCCCAGTTTTCTCTGTGAGCGGGTGGGGAGGGTGTCCAAGGGTGAGGAGCAAATTCATTCCAATGGGGGGAAGAGTCTGTGTTCTCTTCAGGAAGCCACTAAGGCTCTCCTTCCTCCTTCTGTGAAAGAAGGAAGGGAAGGATCCAGAGGACAGAGGTGGGCAAGGGAGGCAGGTGGCATGGGAGGGACAGGAGGTGGAACAAAAAGAAGCAGTACTTTCTGGACCAAAGCCTGCTGACATCTCTTGGCATAGTCTGGGAGCTCAGCTGTGGGGACTGGGTGGCACCCAAGGCTGCAGGTCATTGCATCTGCAGTCCCCAGGCATCCGCTCCCTCCTCCTTGGAGCTGGCTTCTTAGACACAAGGGAAGCACCTCACAGACTCTCCTCCTATGAAACTGAGCCCTTGCCCTTGCATCCTTGGGTGGCCTCAGCAAGGAGAGCCGCTCTTCCCACTGCACACAAGGCAGGGTGGGTGCCGCCGCTTGCATTGGCCACCATCGTCCTATTCACATAGCAGTTTTCCTGAGTGTTGGTTAAAGTAAAAGCCAACCTTTTAGCCTGGAAAGCAGTGCCCTCTGATCATCCTGGACGAAATCTCTTCTTAAAATAGTCTTCTAAGGGTCTATGGAAAATGAATAATTGCCACAGGAATAAAGTGTCAAAAACAGCCCATTTTATTTTCTGGTTGCAAGTGGGTTTCTTTTTTGTTGTTTTCTCTTAAACAGCCGCTTAATTGTGTTGGCAATCTTGCTTAGCTGCATTGGAGGAAAAAAACACACCAGCCTTTGCTTAAATCCAGACTCCTGTGCTGATTATTCTCATTTTTGGCTTCAGTGCAGCACTTATTCTTTTATTTGAACAGCAGCACCATGTTCTGTTCTTAGCTGAGGGCAGCACAGAGCAGGTGGTGGAATAACCCTGCCTGCCACCGCAGGAACAGAGGCATAGGAACTATTAGCAATTCAAATGGCTGAGCTCCCTCGAACCCCTGAGTTTTACATGTGTATCCGGAATAACCAGGGGTGTTTGTACAGAAATAAACATCAGTACTGGGATGTAATTTCCCAAAGTAGTCACTGAAACTACTATGGGTCAGAGATAGGAGAACAGGAAGCTCTCACGGACATCAACAGCAAAGTATGGGAAATTAAATGTATGCTGAATGCAAGTGGGTGTGCCAATGATACGTCCTTGAAATCATCTCTCTTTGTGAACCTGTTCCTTTTCTCTACCCCAGAGACAATGTGCCCAGACCATGGTAAACTCTGGATTCTTCCTGAAGGTGGGCTCCTAGGTTGTGGGGAGTTGACTCTGCTGGTGGGGGAGGCCAGGACTCAGCTGGTGAGGGAGGCCAGGGCTAGGGTGGTCGCCTTGCTGAGTTCCCTGTGGCTGCAGGCTTTCCCCAGGAGGCAGTAATATATCACCATGCCATTGTCACAGGAGCTCGGGTAGCTAAAAAGTGGCCAAGGGACTTGGCCATCTGTATTTTCTATGGAAAGATAATAGAACTCATTTCCAATTGTTCATTGAGGTAAAAGTGTTGACACTTCCATGGAAATTTGAAATGGGGATGCTCAGGATGGCTGTGGGGGTTTCCTTGCTAATGCTATTTTGCAGACTCACTGGTCCTACCTCCTCCTTGGTGCCTGAGGCATTTCAGTCATGTGCGGACCTGGAAGATGAGGAGCAGGTCTCTCATGCACTGAAATGGACTCCTGCTGGCTTCATTGCTCCTCTGCACACAGGCTGAAGAAGAGACAGCTGCCCAGCCTCAGGAGTGTGCCCACCAAGAAGTCTGCTGCTGGTGGTGGCGTGTGTGAAGAGAGCCCAGAGGCATCTGCCAGGTGCCTAGGGTGGTCTCAGTGGCCCAGGAGGCACAGCCTCGCCAGGTGTTGTACAGGCTTTGCCTTTGCTCCTTGTTATTCCTGCTGGCTCCCCCTCATCCCGTGACTCTTCTTTCTCCTTGGGTAACGAATGAGAGCAGTGATACAGGAGTTGAGAAGAAATCACTTAGGCAGATAGTGAGGGTACACAAGTCCTTGGCAACGGTTTTCTTTTAATGAAAAGCAGCCCGAAATCCTTTTCCTTTCTCACAAAGAGCAGCCTGTAAAATCGAGCTGCTACATGGATGCCAGCAGTGGTGCCAATCATGTTCAGAATGGCGACTCCATCTTCCCTTCTGCCAGCCACCCGTACAGTAAGGAGCAGACAAGATGGCGCCGGCCAAGGGGAAAGTTCATTTGCTTAATAAGATCCGGGTGGGGTGGCCCGACTTCCCGCGCGCTATATAAACGTCACAGCCGAGCGGCCCAATCTGTGAGCCCTACGTAAATCAGACCGCGCCGCCTCAAGCTGGGCTAGAAACTCGCCTGCATTCCCGGACGGCTTTTTCCTCTGGTAAGTCCCCTCTCTCGCCCTGGAGAGAGCTGTTTTCCTTTCTCTTTCTTTTTCTTGCCTGTTAAATCGAAGCTCCTAAACTCCTCATGTGTGTCGGTATCCTAAATTTTCCTGGCCTGAGAGGAGAACCCCAGGTATTTAACCACTTGGGCAACAGTCACGCTTACCTCAAGGGCATGCAGCTTTGTTATTGGAGGGATTTTCATGTTTCTTTTGCAAAAATATTGTTGCAGTTAAACCCAGATGAATACAGTATGCCCATGGAACCACTCGGTGGGGTTTCTGTAATTTGGAGTCTTAGCACGGTTAGAAAAGCGTCGTTGACGGTAAAGTCTTTGTTGCTCCACTTTGAGGCTAATGCACCTCCTCTCCCCGGGTTCTGGCTCTTCCTCCCGACAGGCGCATAGATTCAAGGCTCTTAACCACCCACTACCACCTGCCTCTTCCCTTATCACTCTAGAATCCGTGGTTTTTAAAAAATACCTAGCCATTTCCCAGTAAACTGGCGTAGGGGCTAAGAGACTCTGCTCCAAGGTAAGGTTCTGCAGGTTCACTGGCCACTTAACGGCTGTGGCCTTTGGCCTGGGCCAGGCTTTGCTTTGGTTCACTCTGTGCCTTCTGTTTCTTTCCTGGGAAGTGAGGTTCTAACAATGGCCCAACTCAAAGGCCAATCATGAGTAGTAAGTGAAAGAACACATGTAAGTACTTAGACTAATGTTGAGAGAACTTCATAAATCATCAGTGTCATTAGGCAGGTCCAAAGTTCCCATGATACGTATTCTCTATTGTGTTTCAAAACTCAAAAACTTGGAGAAAAACCAAACAACAATCAAATAACTACCAAGTTTCTACACCTGTTAACTGGTGCTAGTTTGGACCAGCCCTCCCACTGAGAACACATGAAAAGGCTGGACAAAGAACTTGAAAATCTGTTGGAAAGTATTGGAGTGTTATCAAGATGTAGGGCAAGAGAGGAGGATATAGAGGAGTCTGTTATTTGGGGTGGGTTTCACCCTAGAGATGTCTGCAGTTTTTGAAAGCGATGGCCCCAGAAACAGCAAGTTCTCTGCAGGAACAGAGGACTAGGGAGACAGAACTTGGAAGTAAAATTTTGATAACTAAAGGATGCATGTTGTAATCGCTAGGAGAAGCATGACAAAGTAATAAAAGCATGTGTAACTATCAACTCGATAGAGATAGAAAATGGAAACATTTAAAAGAAGTAATGAATTAGCAAAAATTAAAAATCTAAACGATGGCAAGAAACGAGGTAAAGGAACATAGAAGAGTTAGGCAAGCTAGAAAGTCAATAATAAAATTGTACATCAACTTTTAAATATACCAGCAATCCCCAGGCTTTGGTTTGGGGCCTTAAAGATTTACAATTCAAGAAAAAAAAAAAAAAAAGGATAAACAAGAAACAGGCACCGAGATAGACTAGCTTAAAATCACCTCATCCGTGATGGGGTCAAGGTGATGAAGGATAACTTGTTCTCCTGGTTTAGCTAACTAAAAGAAAAGATAAATACTTTCTGAAGGAAGATACACCACTCACATCCTCAAATTATCCCCACTATTTTTCATATGAAAGTTTTCCATTTCATTTAAAGAAAACAGCTAGACATATAAGGAAACAAAATATAACCAAAAATCAAAAGAACGTAAGCAAACAAAACAGATTTCCACAGTATCCAGAAGTTAGAATTATTGACATGAAACTAGTGAGTTCTTAGACAGAAACGTTATAATAGCAATGCTTAATATATTTATGTAAATAAAAAAGATCAAAGAAAATGACAATCAGGAACTATAAAAAAATCCCAGACTGCTAATTCTGTAACTGAAAAGTACAATAATAGAAACTAACCATTCAGAAGCTGAGTTTAATGGCAGATCAGATAAGTCAAAGGGAGAATTGGTAACCCTGGAGATGTGTCAGAAGAACATATCCAAAATCCAGTCAGTCATTGAGAGAGAAATGGATAATAAACGAAAAACAGAAGAGTAATATTAGGATGAGTGACATGAATTTTGTAAAAAACAATGATTGAGTATTGATATTAGGATAAGTGATACGAATTTTGTAAAAAACAAGAATTGAGTACTGATAATTACTCATGGCTCAACTTAATACCTAAAATTGGGGCTCAGAAGGCAAAAAAGGAAGAATAGCAGAAGACACTAAATGACAAATCCAAGGAGTACTGTCAAACCTGACATAAATAGTAAGAAAACCGCAGCAAGCAAATTATAGCAAAATGGCTGAAATCAAAGACAGTGAAATTCTTTTTTTTTTTTTTAATAATATATATACTTTTTATTGCATTTTAGGTTTGGGGGTACATGTGAAGAACATGCAAGATTGTTACATAGGTACACACATGGCAGTGTGATTTGCTGCCTTCCTCCCCATCATCTGTATCTGTTATTTCTCCCCATGCTA
>PVKV010026769.1:0-27448 GCA_004027835.1 Alouatta palliata
TTTTTTTTTTTTTTTTTAACTAAGTTTTGCTTTTGTTGCCCAGGCTGGAGCGCAATGGCACGATCTTGGCTCACTGCAACTTCTACCTCCTGGGTTCAAGCAATTCTCAAGCATGCGCCACCATGCCTGACTAATTATGTATTTTTAGTAGAGATGGGGGTTTCTCCATGTTGGTCAAGCTGGTCTTAAACTCCCAACCTCAGGTGATCTGCCTGCCTAGGCCTCTCCATGTTGGTTAGGCTGGTCTTGAACTTTTGACCTCAGGTGATCTGCCCTCCTCGGCCTCCCAAAGTGCCGAGGTTTGGCCATGCCAAAGATTATAGGCATGAGCCACTGTGGCCAGCCTGAGGATTCTGTTTTTACAGATAAAATTTTTATCTTTGCCTTTACTATGTTTGCAAAATGTTTTTGATTTTTACACCTAGCCAGTATGTCCCCATCATGCATAATGGGTATACTATCCGTGGTTGTTGAATAAACTTGAACCGAGTGTTGCCAACCTTGGACTCGAGGCTGGAGCTACCTTCTGTGCACTCACTGCTGAGTAAGTGAGTTTGGGAAGCCAGGAGACCTGCCCATGAAATCTGTGAGTGACTCTGGTGGTCATATTATTCCCAGAACAGACCTGTTTTATCCTCACAATGAGGAACAAGTGTATTGTTAGCTTTTTTACCCCATCACATGGATATGGGTAGTGTGACTAGGATATCTAAGTAGGTCACACAGGGTCAGAGCTAGTATGAAACCCAGCTACCCAGGTATATGTGACTCCAAGACTGCGTGTGGTTTTTGCAGAGCCCGCAGAGCCTACTAGTAGCCTGCTCTGTCTGAAAGATGCCTATGTGAGTTGTGCTGTCATTTCATGGGCCATGCGGACCCAGTGGGACTTGGATACCAGGTGTCCTTGGGATATGTGCCTAGAGGTGAGATAGCGAATGGATGGTCAGACAGAGAGGATCGGGGAAGGGAAGGAGGAAGGGAGGAAAACCGGAAAGACTGGCAGAAGGGAAGCCCAGAGGCCATTGCACTCATCAAAGTGAAAGGTCATGAAGGAGGTAGCCCTGGCCAGAGAGGAGGCAACTGGAGCAAAGTTAACACCCCCTCCCCAGGTTCATGGGAGAGGCCAGTCTGAGGGGAGGGTGACTTGGAGGGTGAGCATGCTGCCCCACCAATTTCAAAACATTTTAACACCAAACACACAATTTACCTGATTAATAAAATGGCTTTCTACATTTGTGTCTTTCTTGAAGAAAATATTGATCCATGAGGGAAAACTGATTTCACACGACACAGTTTTTCATAACCTATCATTTTCAGCCAAATACCTTCTCAGAGAAGTGCTGACTTTTTTTGCCCTTTGGCAAACTTCATGTTTTTTGTCCAACTTGGTTTATTCTCTAAGCAGAGACTCGTAATGTGATTGGAGGGCAGGAATTAGTTGGTCTTTCTGGGACTGAGAGAATGAGGCTGTCTGGGAAGTAGTGGTCCAAGGGGCCCTTGAATGAAAGGGAAAAGCCCACTCCCACTTGTATTTGTTACAGGTACCGTTAACCCCACATGCCACCAGGGCTCTCCAAGGGAAATACTTGTGGAGGATTTTTTTTTTTTCCCCCCCCAGGAAAATAAAATTCTTTTACTGGCAAGAAAAGTTTTTCTTCCCCTTAGGAACTACTATTCTTTTTCTTTATAAACAGCATGGAATCAGGTGATTTATTCCATTTGTCTTCTGATTTGAGCCACACAAAGATAGGAGCCAAAAGTGTAGTTTATCTTCAGGAACTTTGTGGTTTTTTTTTACTTTTTTTTTTTGAGATGAAGTTTCGCTCTTGTTGCCCAGGCTGGAGTACAGTGACGTGATCTCAGATCAGTGCAACCTCTGCCTCCCAGCTTCAAGTGATTTTTCTGCCTCAGCCTCCTGAGTAGCTGGGATTACAGGCATACGCCACCACACCCCACTAATTTTGTATTTTTATTAGAGATGAAGTTTCTCCATGTTGGTCAGGATGGTCTCAAACTCCCGACCTCAGGTGATCCGCCTGCCTTGGGCTCCCAAAGTGCTGGGATTACAGGCGTGAGGACTGCACCCAGCATCTTCAGGAACTTTTTATGCCTTAAGACCTGTGTATTCATGCCTCAATTTTCTTTTTTGTCTTTTTGTACCTTCATTAGTATTTTTGTTTTTACTGGTTATGAAAATAATACATAATCACTGCTAAAAACCTGGAAAGTACAAAGCAGTTTAGATAAGAAAAAAGAAATTACCAGTGAGCCTGTTATTTGCATATATTACCATACACGGTTTGGTATCTTTTTTTTCCTTTTTTCCATTTTCAAACATGAAACCTGTACAGTGTATGTATTTATAGAATACACGTATATAGGCAGGTTAAATATACTTGTGTATGTGTGTGTATTTCCAAGGGAAGTTATACTTTTAAGACAGCAGAGAGACCTTTTCTTGAAGTAGACTAAGCAAGGGAGTGAAGCCAGGAAAGAGGTGGGAGTAGCAGGGAAATGGGGATTAATCTAGCTAAATTGTGGGTCCTGGCAAACACTAAGATTACACTGAGAAATACGAGAAAGGAAATGACTCAGTAGCATTGAGAGAGGAGCAGAGATGAGACAGCAGATTGAAAGAGTGAATGGTTTATCCTGGGTTTGAGAAGCAGTGGGAAGTAGGGGGAGCTGGAGCCTGAGGCACTAAGTGATTAGAACAATAGGGGAATTTAGTTTTCAAATGAAATCATCAGGGCTGTATTAAGTGCCTCTTGTGAGCAACAGCTCACTCTTACTTGTTGCATTCAGCCTGGAAGCCACTCTTAACATCATGTTAGCGCAGCCTTAGAGCTGATGTCAGGTCGACTAGTCTGCAGAGCTGGGAATTTGAGTGGCTTTCTTCTCAGAGTTGTTTTGGAGCAATGAGAACTGCTCACTTAAGAAAGGCTCCCTCTTGTACTCCAGCCTTTGGAGAATACAGTGAGTGACACTTTTAATTAACAAATCCACTGGGAACAAAACTCCTTTAAATGTGTTGGCTGGGTGAGGAGTTTGAAGGGTGGGCCATGGAGGCTTCCACTGCACGGTGGGAGTGCTGGGACTTCAAGCCATGGGTAAGCTATACATCTTTGGGGTCAGAACTATCGGGATGAGGACAGGAATGTCCACCCAGAAGGCCCCACACTCTGTCCCAGGGGACTTAGGCTGGCAAGCTGTGCTGGCACTCTTTAGGCAAGATGAGCTCATCTGCCACTTCAGATGCTGGGCTTCTATGCTAGATATTCCTGCTCTCACCGCACTCAGGAGCCACAGCCCACTTGTTCAGAATGGGAGGGGAGACTAGGGGACCAGCATTTGGGAATGCATCATTCCAGCTCTTATATCATTTCTACAGCTGGTAGCTGAAATTCTGAGCACACAAGTGTCCTTGTACATCTTGCAGCAAATGATGTATATTGCCACATCTCACTAGGGCCTGTGCTGATGTTGGTTCTAGCACAGCATCAATATCCATGGTGTCAAAGGTTTATGAAAGAGAGAAGGATTCTTTTCCTTCTGGTACCAGAGTGGAAAGTATTTATGTAGGATATGTCTGCCTTGGAAAACATGCTGCTTTAATAGAATGAGTTTTGAAGGAATAATCAAAGCATTTCTTAGCTCTAATTGTTTTGCTAAAGGGTGTTACTTAACTTTGATATCCTTATCAATTAGTTTCTCACTTGGAAGGCCTGCGACAAGCCTGAGGCTGGCTGTGAGTTTCCACCTGCCCTGAAGTTGATGGATTTTATGAAACTTTAAACAGAACTACATTTGTTAAACTGAAGGTGTAACTAAAACTATTGTTTTATTATTTATTTTATACTTAGGGAAATGATTTCCATCTCTTTTTACTTCAGTCTTTCCCCATTTATTTATTTATTTATTTATTTGGAGATTGAGTCTTACTCTGCTGCCCAGGCTGGAGAGCACACAATCTCAGCTCACTGCAACCTCTGCCTCTCGGGTTCAAGCTATTCTCCTGCCTCAGCCTCCCGAGTAGCTGGGATTACAGGTGCGCACCACCATGCCCACTAATTTTTGTATTTTTAGTAGAGATGGGGGTTTCACCATGTTGGCCAGGCTGGTCTCGAACTCCTGACTTGAGGTGATCCACCCACCTCGGCCTCCCAACATACTGGGATTATAGGTGTTAGCCACTGTGCCCCGCCTTTTTTTTTTTTTTTTTTTTAATCACATTCATTCTAAAACCTTAAATCTTTAGACCCAAGTTTTCACTCAAGGCAATGGATGAGTTCCCTGTGGCAATACCCTCAAGTCTTGGATTAAGAAATCTGAATAAGAATGTTAGTTGTGGCAGCATTTAAAGGTGAGGAAACAGACTGAAAAGAAAACCAGACAGATACAACTTCAGTGCTAGGAAGTTTCTAGGCGAATTAAACCCAATGAAAGTAAAAGTGATTTCCTATCTTAAAGATTCAAAGGAGGCCATTGTTATTCAAAATTGAGGTGTGTTTAACAGAAACAGCAATCATGCTCCTTTTGCTGTGTATCTAAGAAAGGTCAGCAGTGTGGGCCTGCCTGGAAGAGAACAGTATCATGAGGCCCAAAACAAAGGGCTATCGTTTAGTTTCTTCTATCAAAGTTGTCTTTGATGGATATGGAAAGATCTCTGATACTGGACTGGGTGTGGTGACTTGTGCCTGTAATCCCAGCATTTTGGGAGATTGAGATGGGAGGATCACTTGAGCCCAGGAGTTCAAGACCAGCCTGGGCAACATGAGGAGATGCCCACCTCTCCAAAAAAAAATTTTTTTTTTTTTTTTTGAGACAGAGGCTTGCTCTGTCATCAGGCTGGAGTGCAGTGGCACGATCTCAGCTCACTGCAACTTCTGCCTCCCGGGTTCAAGCAATTCCCCTGCCTCAGCCTCCTGAGTAGCTGGGACTACAGGTGCGCGCCACCATGCCCGGCTAATTTTTTGTATTTTAGTAGAAACGGGGTTTCACTGCTTTAGCCGAGATGGTCTTAATCTCCTGACCTCGTGATCCACCTGCCTTGGCCTCCCAAAGTGCTGGGATTATAGGCGTGAGCCACCGCACTTGGCCCCCCAATTTTTTTTTTTTTAAATGAACCAGGTGTGGTCGCAGATGCCTGCGGTCCCAGGTACTCAGGAGGCTGAGATGGGAGCATTGCTTGAGTTCAGGACGTCAGGGCTGCAGTGGGCCGTGATTATGCTGCTGCACTCCAGCCTGGGCAATGGAGCGAGACTCAAAAAAAAAAAAAAAAAAGCAGCAGCAGAAAGATTTCTGATACTGTTTCTAAAACAAAGTAGAGGTGTGGGATGAATCTACTCATCTTTAATATACATATATGTATCATAAATTCTCACTAAAGGAAAAGCTTGATGAAGTGGAACGGGGTCTATAAAGTACCAGGAGTGACCTACAATGTGGTTTGGAAGGTGGTAGGCAAAGCTGTAGGCCGTGTCTACCTTTCTTAGAATGTATTGGAAACTCTGAGCAGAAGCTCATGTTTCATGTTGGGCTAGTTTCTGTGTCATTAAGTCATAGTAACAAACTGGAAGTTGTATGTAATCAAAAGTGTAATCATGTCAATCATGTCTTCTCTGTTGGAAACCTTCATGCCTCGGTATCTAAGTTTCCCCATAAGCTGGCACTAGTCAACTTTCCTACTATTATTTCCTGTGACTCTGCCCTCCAGCTACACTGTTGTCCCCTTGCTTGGTGACAGTGAGCTTCTTAAGGGTTTTATGTGTCACCTTTGTGGATCTCGAAGTACTTTATACTCCTACTGTGAGAGCTCACTAATGTGGTGTTCAGAAGCTGGTTTCATGGGCCCATCTTTTGCTTGATGACAGCCAAAGGGATCCTAATTATGTCAATTATATGAGTCAGGAGAGTATGGGGGATTGGCTGGGAAGGAGATCATGGCTCCCCTTCCATTAAGGAGCTCACACTATGGCACCCCAGTGATTGGATGGCTGGGAAACAGTGAAGTGCTGGGGAGTACAAGCTCCATGGGCCAAGGGAAGATTTGCTGAGCTCACTGACTGCATGCAAGAGCCATCTGGACAGCGAAGTCTTGGGCTTGTGTTTAGACAGCTCTTGCAGAATCCCCAGTGTGGCCTAACCAGGATGCAGGGGAAAATAGCAAGCATGTCTTTGGATGAAACCAAGCACAGCCTGTCAACCACTTATAAGCAGATCCTAAGGGAAGAATCAGTGTCGTTAACTGTCTTGCTGTTGTTGGTGATGATGATAATGATGCTGACAATTAAAAAGGTAACTAATTGTTTTCCTTCTTTTAGTCACATAGAAAAAATCACCACATGGCAAGACCCTAGGAAGGCGATGAATCAGCCCCTGAATCATATGAACCTCCACCCTGCTGTCGGTTCCACACCAGTGCCTCAGAGGTCCATGGCAGTATCTCAGCCAAATCTTGGTAAGCCCCAAGCTTTTCTAAAATTAAAAAAAAAAAGTTTGTTTTGTTTTGTTTTTTTTCAGTCGGGGTCTCCCTTTGTTGCCCAGGCTGGTGTTGAACTCTTGGGCTCAAATAGTCCTACCCACTCAGTCTCCCAAAGTGCTGTGATTTCAGGCGTGAGTCACTGCGCCTGGCAGAGCCCCAAGTGTTGACTCTGAGCTGAAGAAACAAGTGTTCAATTAAGGGATGGTGGGACCCATAAGTAGCTCTGTCTATCTCCATGTCTCTTCATGCACCCAGATGGTGTTTGCTCCTTCTGGCTGCAATACTATGTTGCCCTTGCGCCGCCTTTGCCTTCTTTTCTTGATCTCTTTACCACCAGTTCATTATACTGCTGCCTCAGGTTTAAACTACAGTTCTGACTTGCCATCAACTGGCCTTAATTGGAGTGGAAAAATCAGTTAGGCCTCCTGTCTTCATCTCAATTCAAAATTGAGGTGTGTTTAACAGAAACAGCAATCATGTTTCATCTAGACTAAGGCAAGTAGGGCACATACCTGCTTTGGGTGACTTTGGCCCCTGGCAACTGCCTACAGGTACAATTCTAGCCTCAAATCCCTATCCTTATTTCCCTTTTTTTCTTTTTTTAAAAATTAATTGCGACATAATATGTGTCAGATAGCAGGCCAAGTGCTTCCTTATGAAAGCCTTCCAAAACCCCTGCAAAAAGTAACCGATTCCCCTGTTTATAGATGAAGAAACTTTCCCAAAGTCACGAAGCTTGTGGAGAGCAGAGCTGGAGAGCAGGCTGGTCTGATTTTAGAAGGGAGTTAAGCATTACATAACCTGCAGGTGGCTTTTCCCCGTACCTGCTGGGGGATAATATGGCTCACTTTTTACTTCACTTACAGTATTTAATAAGTGTGATTTTTAGACTTGAGAATATTTTCTGCTAAAATTCCACCCAGTAGAGATAATCACCAGTGAATTAATATACTGCAGCAATGGAACCAGCCAGCTTTTTTGGTAGTCATTCCCTTCCTTCTCCCCAGGGCTAAAAATAAAAAAAAAGGACCAATTTTAAAGTTTTACAAAAGATGGTTGCATTTTCGGATAACATTTCCATTTAAGATCAGATATGCAGATACGCTTTATACACACCACAGTTAATTTTGGGGAGTGAAAAGAATCTCCTGTTGGATTTTCAGGAGTGAACAAGATAAAAATGGAAGCGTTATTCCTGGACACCCTTCCCTCATACTGTGGCTTAGCCAAAGTGAATATGAACTCAAGTAGACCCTAGTCAGCTTCAAGTGTCAGTTCTTCCAGGAAGTCTGAACCGACTGCTTAAAAGCTTGCAGATGTACAGTTTCCAAAAAGCAAATGACATGGAATAACCTCTGTTGCGTTCCTTATCTAAAGGGCAGATCAAGGAAAATGCAACCAGCTGTGGTACCAACAGTGGTAAACCAAAGCCTCCCGTGAGTCATTTTATCCCAAATATACAGGAGCTCATGTAGAAAGCAGATGCCACTGTAGTAGAGACACCAAATTAGGTGGCATTAGACTGGTTTTACAGTTTCTTTAACCACTTAATTTTCATCAAAAATTCTAAAAACTGATTATTAAAGTTTTAACTTTAACTTTGTATCAATTATAATTGGGAAAAAATCTTTTATGAACCCAGTTTACAAAAAAAATAAAAATAAAAAATCAAACACTTCAAAGAGGCATTTACAAAATCAGTCTTCCTCCAATCTCCCTTTCCTCAGTCTCCAACTTTGTTTCCTGAAGCCAACCAGTGTTTCTAGTTGTGTGTGTGTGTGTGTTTCTACACACTAAAGTTAGCATATCATAACCACTGTTCTGTATCTTGCTTTTTTCACCTGTCTGTCCATACATACAGAGCTGCTTTCTTTTTAAAAATTGCCTATTAGTCTTATATATTAATATGCTATAATTAGTTTATTTAACTAATTCCCATCTGGTAGATATTTAGGTTGTTACTAGTGTGTTGCTAGCATACGAATACTGGAGTGAATATCCTTTGTCATGTTCTTTTATGCACTCTCCTTAATTTTTAAAAATTGTGCAACACGTAGGAAGTAGATTAATTAAAAGAAGCTTGAATACTTGGAACTTGATATTGAAGGCACATGTGAGTCTGCCTGCATGTGCATACATGCACGCACATGCACACACACGCACACACACACAAAGTCCAATTGCATTAGTAAAGTATCTCTAAAGAAGTTGTAATCTGAACATTCTGAAACAAATTTACCTATAGCTCAGTAACATACCTTAATTTTCAGATTTCTATTTGAATTTAATTTTTTTTTTAAGACGGGGTTTCACCATATTGGTCAGGCTGGTCTCGAACTTCTGACATCAGGTGATCTGCCCGCCTCAGCCTTCCAAAGTGCTGGGATTACAGGCGTGAGCCACCGCGCCCGGCATAATTTTTGTTATTATTATTATTATATGAGAGTGAGTCTTACTCTGTCGTCCAAGCTGGAGTGCAGTGGCACGATCTCAGCTCACTGCAACGACTGCCCCCTGGGTTCAAGCAATTCTTATGCCTCAGCTTCCCGAATAGCTGGGACTACAGGCATGCACCACGATGCCCAGCTAATTTTTGTATTTTGTATTTATTTAGAGATGGAGTTTGTTCTTGTTGCCCAGGCTGGAGTGAAATGGTTTGATCTTGGCTCACTGCAACCTCTACCTCCCGGCTTCAAGTGATTCTCCTGCCTCAGCCTCCTGAGTAGCGGCATGCGCCACCTTGCCTGGCTAATTATGTATTTTTAGTAGAGGCAGGGTTTCTCTGTGTTGGTCAGGCTGGTCTCAAACTCTGGATCTTAGGTGATCCGCCCACCTCGGCCTCCCAAAGTGCTGGGATTACAGGCATGAGCCACCTCGCCCAGCCCTAATATTTGTGTTTTTTGTAGAGAGGGGGTTTCACCATGTTGGCCAGGTTGGTCTTGAACTCCTGACCGCTGGTGATCCGCCCGCCTCAGCCTCCCACAGTGCTGGGATTACAGGTGTGAGCCAAGGCACCCGGCAGTTTCCAAATTTCTAATAAGTAAAGGCAGTGAATTTTTTAAGATACACATTCTGAGTTTTTTCCAACAATATTTGTGTATTTACCCATTGCAAAGTGCTTATGGAGAATCACAGATGTGTCTGAAGGATGGAAATACAACCGTGAATGCCAAGTAAGTTCCAAAGACCAGGAGTTAATTTAGAGAGTCTCTATACAGTCCTAATAATAAATGATTTACTCAGACTATTTTATTTCAAGTCATAACTCTGCCTGTGGTTCACAGTCTTTATTATAAATCTTTAAACATATAAAAAATAAAAAGAGTAGAGCTGGGTGTGGAGGTGCATCTCTGTAGTCCCAGCTTCCTGGGAGGCTCTGAGGTGGAAGGATTGCTTGAGCATAGAAGTCTGAGACCAGCCTGGGCAACAAACATAGTGAGACCCCCATCTCTTAAAAACTAGAAAAAGAAATGAGCGGATTCTTCTCCTCTCACTCTTCCTTCTTCTTAAATCTAGAGTGACTTTGTAAAAATAGGATGTTTTTTGATGGAATGCAGCTGACAAATAAGTGAGCTAAAGTGATAGGTCTTCTTTAATGGGAGACGTTTATATACATGTGAAAAAGATGTCAAAATAAAGTTAATAACATTACTATTAGATGATAGACTAGTACCTTTTATAACTAATTTTATGTATTTCTAGAGCTGTGATGTAATCAGTAGCATAGTTAAATACATTCAGAAACAAATCTCCTTGTATTGGGGCCCTATGTTTTTATAGGTGAGGTACATGGACTTGGGTGTCTGACTGCTGGAATTTGAATCCTGGCTCTGTAGTTGCTAGTTTGGTGACCCTTTAAGTTACTTACCTGTGCTTTGATTTCCTCATATGTACAATAGGGATTATAATATATGAGGAACTTATGAGTTTATATATGTGAAGTGCTTAGAATTATGATTGCCCCATAGTAAACTAAAATATATGTTTATTCTTGTTATTATTATTACTTTTATGGCAAAAAATTATATTTTATTTAACTATAGAATATTATATTTTAAGACAATTTACTGTTCTTTATAAAGGCTTTCAAGAATAAAAATGAGTTTTTGGGGCTGGTTATATTGAAAATTTTTTAAAATTGGGAACAATATATTCATTACCTTCAGTGAGGATAGTGCCCTCTGGTGGAAATGTTTCAGTTACCTCTCCCAGAAGAAACTTCTTGTCACTAGACACTTTATTTTTTGTAAGAGCTTTAGATGTATTCCTGTAATGTGTCTTGTAAATCAAACCATATTTTTATTGTGAGAGGCAAGACCCATTACTTAGTCATCCTGGGGTAAATGACTTCGTAAAAACAGGATTCTTTCTGCAGGTTGGCAGATTTGTTGAACAGTGAGTCTAAGTAAAATGAAATAAGCTCTGAAAGGAAAAAATTGCAAAAATATATGTATATATTTTTGCTAATATATATATGTATATATATGTATATATATGTGTATATATATATGTATGTATATATATATTGCACTTTAATTCAAATAACCATCTCCAGTTTGGTCTAGCTTAAAACTAAAATTTTAGTTTTTGTATTTGCCAAATCAGGTTTTACCAATTTGGATTCTGTCTGAGAAGATTAATGGCCTTTAAGCCTGAATTCCCAGATATCCCCAATGAATGGAAGAAGAAAAGATGACCTTGGGGGATTTTAGATAATACAAGAAGAAAGGTTACCATTTGGTGGAAGCGGTATCAGTATTGTCACTTGGGGGGTTAACAACTTGTTCAGAATCCTCACTTTTTTTTTTTTTTTTGAGACAAAGTCTCACTCTGTCACCCAGGCTAGAGTGCAGTGGCATGATCTCAGCTCACTGCAAGTTCTGCCTCCCAGGTTCAAGCTATTCTCCTGCCTCAGCCTCCTGAGTAACTGGGATTACAGGCATGCACTACTATGCCTGGCTAATTTTTGTATTTTTAGTAGAGATGGGGTTTCACCATGGTGGCCAGGCTGGTCTCAAACTCCCGGTCTTAAGTGATTCACCTGCCTTGGCCTCCTGAAGTGCTGGGATTACAGGTGTGAGCCACCGTGCCCTGCCCAGAATCTTCACTTTTAAGTAACACAGGGGAAATTACTATATATATGAAAATTGTTTTTTTTTCTTTACACAAACCAGATAGCAGTTTGTATGTTTATTTGAGATAGAATCTTGTTCACCCAGGCTGGAGTGCAATGGTACAGTCTTGGCTTACTGCGACCTCTTCCTCCCAGATTCAAGCAATTATTCTGCCTCAGCTTCTCGAGTAGCTGGGATTACAGTTGCCCATCATGATGCCTGGGTAATTTTTGTATTTTTAGTAGAGACAGGGTTTCACCATGTTGACCAGGTTGGGCTCAAACTCTTGATCTCAGGTGATCCACCCACCTCAGCCTTCCAAAGTGCTGGGATTACAGGCATGAGCCACTGCGCCCAGCCAGAAGTTTGTATGTTTTAAGTAGGTTGTGGGCCTTCGTTACTATTAATACTAAAAATTTTTAAAAGAGGATAAGTGGGAAGCAAACCAGGAAAAAAGACAGACTGCCTACACAGGCTCTGTTATATAGAACAATTGGCTTGAGAAAACGAAGCCTGCTGCAGATTTTAGTCCTTGGTTAGAGTGGTGGCGAAGTTGGCATGGGAGTGGGGTGGAGGATGGGGTCTGTTTTGGAAGACCTTGAAGTCAGAACTGAGTTTCTCTTAATTTAGACATTTATTTGTTGGCTTTAGTAATTTAACCTCCGAGTCCCATTTTCCTTATCTGTAAAATGGTGATAATGATAGTACCTACCTGATAACTTTGTTTTGAGTATTTAGGTAGTCCATGCCTTGGTAAGTGATGTATTGTAAGCTTCCAGCAGTTGTATTGTTATAGGTATTATTGTTAGCCGGTAGCCTTGCTTTCTTCCCTTTTCTGGCCCCTGTGTAATCAGAGGAAGAGCATTTGATATGCTCTGCTAGAAAGCCATTCCATTCCTCCTTCAGGAAAACCCAGCCGTGGTTACTGCAACTTATATTTGTTTGGGCACTTTTGCTTACAGATAGTGAAACTATCTAGTATGATACCAAAAATTAATCTTTAACCTCGGACAGCAGTTGTGAGAGGATGAAGAGGAGCAAGCTTGTGACCATCAGGTCATTCACAGAGGGAGTTTGTGAAGAGTGGTCACACTTTTGAGTTCTAAGTGAAGAGCATTTTCCCTTCTGCAAGCAGTGAAATGTTAGGTTTTCCCATTTGTTAGCAAACAAATACTGAAATCATGCAACAACTTAAAATAGCTCCATATTTTTAAATGTTTTTACCAAGAGAAAGTGACATGCTTTTTTTCCCCCTTTTTGGTGATAATCCTGGTGACCATAAACCATGGTGTGCTGAGCTGCTGTCACACACTAATGGAGCTCTCTGTTAGAATGAGACCCTGACCTGGGATGCCAGTATCCTTCCAGACAGTACAGGAAAAATAAAGACTATAACAACTTGATCAGACTGCCAGCCCTAGCCAATTCAGAAACTTTTGGTAAAGTGCAGCCAGAGTGTATTTTCAATGCTATAAGAACTTTTTAAAAATTACACATACACACACACACGTGCCCCCACGCACACACGCGCGTGCGTGCGTGCACACACACACACACACACACCCCTACTTACCCCTTTGAAGATGTGCCATCCACCAGCCCAGAGTCTAAGTCCTGCAGGTCTGTGTCTCGAGCTGCACTTCAAATTATAAACACACGTGTGGATTTTTTGGTTTTCTTTTTCAGGGCATACTTTTCAAGACAAGATGGAAAATCTCGTCTGTGCTAAGTTTGCTAAGTTGGCTTGTTCTTCCCTCTAGGAAGTATACAAAGAAACTTAATATTTTATCAAGAGCAAATAAAATAGCTAAGGGATATCGAAGCCCTGTGTTGCTTAAAGCACTTAGAAAGGTATCCTGAAAGTTCACTAGAAGTCAGATTTCTACTTAGTCATCTTATGTTTCCTTTTTTCCATTGTTTTTTCTTAATCGAATTTACATGGTGAGTTCACGGCAGACACATCTGGCTACTGTGATTTTTCCATCTCTGATGTTGTCCCTGCATTTGGAACTTTGTGGTTTATGCAGCGTAAATTAGCCTCAAGTGCACAGACACATACACGCACAAACCCAGAGACAAACAAAAAAAATTACCCATACACTTTGTGAGGGAGAGTGGAGGTGCTGGGGTGCTGTAGGATTGTTGTGGTGGAAAGTTTGTGTTTATGGAAGAAAAGGAACACCGGTGGGCACAGGAAAAGGAGAAAGGTTTTTGTTTAAAAATGTTTTTCTTGATAAGTAAAAAGGAAAAATTTTCTAAACACTGTAGAAAATTTTTATTTTGTAGAGATGAGGGTGTCTCACTATGTTGCTTAGGTTGGTGTTGAACTCCTAATCTCAAGTGATTCTCCCACCTTGGCCTCCCAAAATGCTGGGATTACAGGCGTGAGCCACTGTGCCTTCATTTTCTTAGATTTTGAGGAAGCTGTCTATTGTCAGAATACACTCTAGTTAATAAGCATTATTGAAGGCTGCTCTTCTTTGGAGTTTCAAAAAGGAGATTCTTTATAGTTGCTTTCTTTTAGAGCTTTTAAGGAATATGTGAAATAGGGCTGAAAACCAATTACCAGATCAACGGATTCAGTTCTTTTTGTGTAATGAAGCAGGACGTAATAGTATATAAAGAAATAAACCTTATGTTTTTGTGGCTATATTCCATTTATCTTAGTGTGGATGAATCTTTATCTAGACCAGTGTTTATTTATCTTCATGTATTAAGATTAGGTGATGGAGACTTATAGGTTTTATTTATATGAAATTTAGAAATTTAGGTAGAAAATGTCTTCTTTGATAAGAAATAAGAGCCATGAAAAACATCTGATGCCACAATTTTCCTAAAAAATAAGTATTCAGGATAAATTTCAAAGTAGTATGCTAGGTGAATATTTTGGAAACCATACACAAAGATGTGTTAGTTATAATAGTAAATAAACATACCTGAAATATGAAAATAAATATATTTATTTATTTAGCTTTGGAGATGCAATCTTGGTCTGTCCCCCTGGCTGGAGTGCAGTGGTGCGATCTTGGCTCACTGCAACCTCCGCCTCCCAGGTTTAAAAGATCCTCCTACCTCAGCCTCCTGAGTATCTGGGATTACAGGTGCCCACCAACACACCCAGCCAATTTTTGTACTTTTTAGTAGAGACAGGGTTTTACCACATTGGCCACACTGGTCTCAAACATCTAACCTCAAGTGACCCACCTGCCTTGGCTTCCCAAAGTAAGTGCTGGGATTATAGGATGGAGTCACCACTCCTGGCCACAAATATATTTATAACCAGTGAAATAATGGATATAGACCATGTAGACACATGGAAAACTGTTTGTTATAACATTCTAATTTTATACAGCATGACAAATTGTCTAGGCTAGAGTTATGCTTCTATTTTTTAAAAAACGCATTGCTTTGATTCTTTCCATTTTTTTCACAAGACTAAACTTCTTGAGGACAGGGACTGGATCTCCATTTGTGTATTTCTAGCCCCAAGCAAAGCTCATTATGCATCATAGGTGTACTCTTCTGTAGAGTAAATGTATTGAGTGAGTCAGTTATGTATTTTAAAATGTTAATAGTGATTATAGTTAGGCCTTTGAATTAAGGATGATTACCTCTATTTTCTCTGTAAGGTGATTATATTACTTTTACAATAGCCAAAATGAAAAAAAAAAAAAAAAAGAGAGGGATAACAACAGGAGAGAACTTTGAACTTTTTATGATGGAAGAGGAGAATGGTGTGTTGAAAAAGGCTCCAGGCTCCATGTTTGTTATAGACAAAACCAAGAATGCTCAGGCCTCTGCAGTTGACCAATCTGCCTGTGGCAAATAGATTATTCACTAGTCTGTAAGATCAGTGTTTATCCAAGTGTGGTCCAGATCTACCACTATCTGGATCACGTGGGGCATTTGTTAAACATAATATTTTTTTGAATACAGTTGTTTGTTTGCTCCCAAAAGAACTATCCTGGGCTCCTGCTAGGAGAAATACCCCTGAAAATTTCTGTGTCAGTAAATGTAGGGTGGACTCTGGAAAGCTGTGCTGTTTTCAAATGCTCAGATGACTCTGATCATCAGCTATGTGTGGGAGCCACAGCAGAATTGTGTATGTTAAGGCTGGGTGTAGTGGCTCACACCTGTAATCCCAGTACTTTGAGAGGCTGAGGTGGGCTACGACTACTACTGAGGTCAGTAGTTTGAGACCAGCCTGGCCAACATGGCAAAACCCCATTTCTACCAAAAATACAAAAAAATTAGCCAGGTGTAGTGGCACACGCCTGTAGCCTCAGCTGCTCAGGAAGCTGAGGCAGGAGAATTTCTTGAACCTGGGAGGTGGAGGTTGCAGTGAGCTGAGATGGCACCACTGCATTTCAGCCTGGGCAACAGAGCCAGACTTCGCCTCAAAACAAAACAAAACAAAAAAAGAACTGTGTATGTTAGCACAATGATAGAAAAATGCCAGTATAATAAAAATACAAGAACCTACTCAAATGTTCAGTCTTTAATTTATCTGAAAAGGACTTGGAGTATGCTCACCAACTTTGTAACTGGTTCTTTGTCTGAAATAGACATGTACTGTGGCAGTGGCTTTGTCATTTTGGTGCTTGATGTTAGTGCACACATGAGCATTGGGTAAGTGAATACTAAAGCTGCTTCCCAGAGCATTCTGACCCCAAATATACCAAGTAAACTTCAAAAATGAAGGGGAAAAGTTATCACTTGGGATCCATATTCTTGAAATGTATTGTTTGATTCACTGGGTAAATGTACAAGCCTGCTTCTGTTTTGCTTGCAGAGTGTGGGCCTGAGAATCAGTCAGGCCTTCGTAGGCCTAAACCACGGCGAATTCCAGAGAAGCACCCCACACCATGGGGAAGAGGGAGGCCTTTTAGGAAGGCGAAGGCTAGGTCAAATTTTTTTTTTTAGTCCTTTCTTTAACCACAATAATCAATTAATTTTTAATGGAGTCTAATCCCTTCACCAAGCTGTAGACCTCTGTTGAGAGTTTTAAAAATAATTTTGACAATTTTAGTAATATTTGCTGGCCGACTTACAATAGTTTGCTCTCAGGAGCTTCCTTGCTGTGGAGAATTTCACCCAGTTAAGGGTGAAAGGCAGGCAGTGGGACTGGGGGTGGTTTGTCATTCGGCCATTTGTTCCAAATTGATAAGTGCTGAGTGATATTTTGACACTTCTCTTTGACCTCCTCTTTGGCGTCTCTGGTAATATTGCTCCCGCCTGTGTGTGCTCATCATCCCCCTCTCAGGTACCAACTGATTGATTTCTTCTTCCTTTCTGGAAGTCTAAATTTATTCCCTGGGTCATTTGCAGTTGCTGGTGGTCAGAACAGCTGTTCTTCCGTGCTTTACTCTGTGTAGTTCTCCAGGATGAAGTCAGCAAAATAGTATCATTTAAACGAAGCCTCAGAAAAACAAAAGCCTTGATTGTCTTTTTCTCCTTAAGTGCTAAAAAGAAGATCACCCCCCCACCTGTGTGTGTATGTGTGTGTGTGTGTGTGTGTGTGTG
This sequence comes from Alouatta palliata, assembly GCA_004027835.1. NCBI lineage: Eukaryota > Metazoa > Chordata > Mammalia > Primates > Atelidae > Alouatta > Alouatta palliata. The sequence goes on from PVKV010026769.1 coordinate 17,122, forward strand.
TGTGTGTGTGTATTTTAAGGCAGGAAAAAAAATGTCCTAAGCATTTTTGAGGCATTAAGATTCAACAATGTTTTTTTTCCCCCCATATTATATAATTGCTATTTGGTCACTGTAGAAAATGCTGATTGGCAAAAAATGAGAAATAAAAAGCCATCGTAATCTTACCATTCAAAATGACACTAGTGTGTTTTCATATATTTGTCTTGACTTTTTTCAATACAAATATAAAAATAGTTGAAAATGGCTCTATATTCATTTTTTTAGCTTGTTTTCAATATACCACGAGCATCTTTCCATTTCAGTAAAATTTTTTTTGAGATGGAGTCTCGCTCTGTTGCCTGGGCTGGAGTGCAGTGGCGCAACTTTGGCTCACGGAAACCTCTGCCTCCTGGGGTCAAGCGATCCCCCTGCCTCAGCCTCCTGAGTAACTGGGACTATAGGCATGCACCGCTACTCCCAGCTAATTTTTGTATTTTTAGTAGAGACGAGGTTTCACCATGTTGGCGAGGCTGGTCTTGAACTCCTGACCTCAGGTGATCTGCCTGCCTTGGCCTCCCAAAGTGCTGGGATTATAGGCGTGAGCCACTGCACCTGGCCAGTAAATATTTTTCTATAATATCTTTTGTTGAGTTGTTTTAATTAGAAAACTAACACAAGCGTATGGTACAAAATACAGATAGTACCAAAGGGTATTTATGAAAAATTAAGTCTCCTTCCCGCCATGACCTTCAGCCCTTCTTTCCTCTCCAGGGAAACACTACTACCAGCTTCCTGAGCATTCTTCTAGACCAGCTCTACATACACATGCATGCTTGGGCATATACAGGATGTCTTTTTAAAACTTAACGTGTCTTAGACAACCTTCTGAATTAGTACTTCCAGATTTATTAATTCTTTGTCAGCAGTACGTAACGTTCCACTCCATTGAGGTACCAATGGAGTGTTGTGTGCTGGATATTTAGTTTATTTTCTGGTTGGTCACTATTATTAAACAATGCCACAGTGTGTATCCTTGGACATAAATCCTCGTGCCATGTGTGGTTTATGTATAGGATAATTTTGCAGAAGTGGAATTCCTGGATCAAAGGGTATGTATATCTAAAGTTTTTAAAAATGCTGTTTTATTTCTTTCCAAAAAGGATACCAATTTACACTCCTGCTAATAATGTGTTTTCTTCCCTGTACCCTGGCTAATAATATCTGTTATCAAACTTACAGCCTTTACTATTCTGATAGGTATAAACTAGATTCTCATTATCTTCATTTTTTTTAACTTATGAATAGAATTGGACATACTTCTTTTGTTCATAAACCATCACATTATGTTAATGGCTACACAGTAGTCCTTGTGTGAATTTATTTAACCAATAATGCCATAATTTATTTAACTAATTCTTCTATTGAGATACATAGAGGTTAATTCTATTTTTTGTCATTATAAATGATGTTGCAATACATTTTCTTGCACATGCATTTTTGTGCCCAAATATGTGTGCAAGAAATAATTTCCTCACTTTTCCTGTTTCTTTGGAATGTTTCTGAATAAAGTATAAAAATTCCTTAAAAAAATACAATTTTGAAAAAAAATACAATTTTGAAAGAAATACAATTTTGACATGGTTTGCTTTTATCAAACTAAGGAATTGTCTGAAGATCCTGGAGCAAGAGATTATTGGGGGGTGTTACTTTCTTTTAAAAAATAATCTAACATTACCACAAAAAGCGTATTTCTAACCAGCCACCTAGCTTTCCCACTAACTCTGTTTTTTAGTATGTATATCCATATGTTTTTGACTAAGCCATAAATGGAAGTTTCGTTAGAAATTATTTTGCTTCCCAGTACATGTCATGCATTTCATTCCATATTATTTTCGTCCTTTTCCTTTTCAGTATTGTATTTCTCAGACACCAGTGAAGAGTGAGTTGTGAGCTTTGAATTTTGCCAAGACTTAAATATTTGCAGAGCTGGAAAGAAATAAAGTAAAAAAAAAATGTGGCTAATTTAGTCTTGGCTCATGAGGACTTCATTTAGCTGCTTCAAAGCTCACACTTCAAATGTCAAGAAAAATATTCTCTTAATTCCTCCTGTATCAATTGCTGTAATGCCTGAGTTAATTAGAATGGAACTATAATTTCTCTCCAAATGGAATTGGATCATCCCATCCTAACAAAATAAATGCTCATGGTGGCTCTAAGCTGAAGATTTCTGGACAGCTTCCCTACATCATTTCTACCTGGGGCACTGTAGCCTAGGGCTGCTCCTCAGGAGGCTTCTCATCTTGGATCCTCAGCGTGTCTTGTTTGCTTGTGCTTCCTCCTCTCCTCTGTGTCTCCTCTAGCTTTAAGTGCACATTATATTTTTCCTGCAATTTCAGGCAATCTCAGGGTTGAAACTGTGATACATTAAAATCAGATGGCTTTGGCCTGAGGCATTCCTTATTCCATATGTTTGCATTCACTGGTGCCTTCTCCGTCCTCCACTCTTAGCTGGCTCATTTTTCCTCCTATCAAGAAGACCAAAATGGAGCAATGTCTTCAGCTCTGACCCTGGGATGTGAGGACCTTTCCCAACAGATCTCAAGCTTGAAAGTCAACTCTCTTGGTGTCCTAGGTCCTCAAGAAAACATGCAGTTTCCTATTCTGGGTGTCTTGTCATCAGGGGCAGCTATCCAGTGGTGTTTCTTCTGAAAGACCTTCCCAACCAGTCTGGGTAGCTCTTTGTCCTGTCTTCCTGGGATCTCTCTTTTTTAAAATGAGAATTATTTAAAATAATTCTCACTGCAACCTCTGCCTCCTGGGTTCAAGCGATACTCCTGCCTCAGCCTCCTAAGTAGCTGGGGCTACAAGTGCATGCCACCACACTCGACTAATTTTAAATAACAACAGTTGGGGTTGGGGATAGAGGTGGGAGGCTGGAAGGAACTGTGAGTATGAGGTGTCAGAATTATGTGGCACAAATTACAACTGGTATTCACTTTCATCCAAATTCCAATCAGTTATCAAAAGCATTGTTTAATAGGAGTTTCCTCAAAGATCAACAGTGCCACAGAACAAGGGCTCATACATAACACAGTTTCTCTGGTCTGTGCCAGAGAATTATCAGTCTCCAGGAGGTTTGGGGTATGTGTAGAGAGGTTTTATTTTTTTTTTTTAATGTCACTATTTAATTTGAAAGAATTATAAACTTACCAGAAGAGTTTCAAGTTTAATCTAAGGAATTCGCATATACCTTTCCCCAGATCTGCCTTTGTTAATTGTTTGTAATTTGCTTGTAAACATAGCCACATTTGCGTCTATCTATATATTTTTTTCTGAACCATTTGAGACAAAGTTGGAGATAGCATGCTCCTTTACCCAGAAATACGTAAGATTATATTTTCTCAAAGGATATTTTATTTCCTTCCTTCCTTTCCTTCCTTCCTTCCTTCCTTCCTTCCCTCCCTCCCTCTCTCCCTCCTCTGTCTCTCTCTCTCTCTTTCTTTCTTCTTGCCTTGCTCTGTTGCCCAGACTGCAATGCAGTGGTATGATCTCATCTCACTGCAACCTCTGCCTTCCAGGTTCCAGTGATTCTCCTGCCTTGGCCTCCCAAGTAGCTGTCACTACAGGTGCATGCCACCTCACTCCGCTAATTTTTGTATTTTTAGTAAAGACAGGGTTTCCCCATGTTGGCCAGTCTGGTCTTGAACTCCTGATCTCAGATGATCCACCCACGTCGGTCTCCCAGAGTGCTAAGATTACAGGCATGAGCCACTACACCCAGCCGGACCCTTTTTTGTTTGTTTTTTTGAGACAAAGTCTTGCATTGTTGCCCGGGCTGGAGTGCAATGGCATGATCTTGGCACACTGCAACCTCTGCCTCCTGGGTCCACGTGATTCTCCTGCCTCAGCCTCCTGAGTAGCTGGGATTACAGGCGCACACCACCATACCTGGCTAATTCTTTGTATTTTTACTAGAAACAGGGTTTCACTATGTTGGCCAGACTGGTCTCAAACTCCTGACCTTGTGATGTACCCACCTCAGATTCCCAAAGTGCTGGGATTACAGGCGTGAGCCACCACTCCCAGCCTGGACATTTTCTTATATAAGCACAGAATAGATATCAAAATCAGGAAATTTAACACTGATATAATACTGTTATCTAATAGCCCAGATCTGAAATGTCTTCAGTTGTCCCAGTGATGTCCTTTGTGGCTATTTTTGTTTCTGGCCCAGGATGTGACTGAGGATGTCACATTGCATTTAATTGTCCTGTCTCCATAATCTCTTTTAATTTGGAACAATTCCTCAGTCCTTGTGTTCTGGACCTTGACATTTTTGAGGAATATGTAGGCCAGTTATTTTGTGAATCATTTTTAAATTTAGATTTGTCTGGTGTTTCCTCAAGATTTTGATTCAGGTTATACATTTTTGGCAGGAATACCATGGAAGTGATGTTGTGTTCTTCTTATTGAAGCATATCAAGAGGCACACGATTTGTCCACTGTAGGTGACATTAGCTTTGATCACTTGGTGAAGGTAGTGTCTGTGGAAGGTGGGGTGGGGGCAGCACAGCGTGTTTGTGCCAAATGGCTCGTCTAATGAATATGTTCAGTAAAGCTAATGAAAGATGTGGAAAGGCTTTTTGGTCTACGAGGTCTCTATAAGGTACGGCCCTAAAATCATGTAAACCCTTCCTCTTAGGATGACTAACAAGTGAAATTTCCAACCTGCTCAGTTAAGCTTCACAGAACATTATTTATTTGACACATACTATATCTGTGCAGCTATATACACATAGGTAGGTTTTAAAAAAAAATTTTATTTACAAAAGATAGGCTATGTTTATTAGAGTCACAAGCAGTTGACTGTCTCAGTGTGACTCAAGACCACAAAAAAAAACCCATTTCTCCTTCACTTCATTCTGAGTCCTGGGGTGAGACCTAGACCAGCAGTTGTACTGCTTGGGGCGCATTCAAAGGTTTACAAGTTTCTCATTGAGGGCAGTCTGTGACTGACACACAGGTAGTTTTAAAATGAAACTATGATGCTTCCATTCATTTGTTTCCTACTCTTGCATCTTATAAAACATGTAATTTTTTTTTTTTTCACATGGAGTCTTGCTCTGTCACCCAGGCTGGAGTGCAGTGGTGCGATTTCAGCTCACTGCAACATCCACTTCCCTGGTTCAAGCGATTCTCCTGCCTCAGCCTCCCTAGTAGCTGTGACTACAGGCTCAAGCCATGGCTAGTTTTTGTATTTTTAGTAGATGGGGTTTCACCATATTCGCCAGGCTGGTCTTGAACTCCTGACCTCAGGTGATCCTCCCACCTCAACCTCCCAAAGTGTTGAGATTACAGGTATGAGCCACCTCGCCCAGTCAAAACATGTAATTCAAAAGGATAAAAATAAATAATTGAGTTAAGTTGGGGTAAAGAAGGACTGTGACTAAGAAAAAAGTAAAGCCAGGGAGAAAAATGTATACCATGGGGCCCTGTGTGGTTGCTAGAGGTACCTACAGATTTGGCTTTGAGATTCCTGGGGGCTCTTGTAAAGAAGATAATATGCTTTGTTATAGGAGTCAGACCATTCATGAGATAAAGGCTTTTATGGTGTTGAAGAGAAATGTAGTTTTTTAAAATATAAAGATGTAAGACTGTACTTCCCCATGAGACATGTAGACTCTGTGATCTAGGTGACAATCCCCTTAAAAAAAAATTACAGTAGTGGCCGGGAGCAGCGGCTGACAACTGTAATCCCAGCACTTTGGGAGGCCAAGGCGAGCGGATCACCTGAGGTCAAAAGTTTGAGAACAGCCTTGCCAACATGGTGAAATTCCATCTCTATTAAAAATACAAAAATTTGCCAGTTGTGGTGGTGGGTGCCTGCAGTCCCAGCTACTCAGGAGGCTGAGGCAAGAGAATCGCTTGAACCTGGGAGGCAGAAGTTGCAGTGAGCTGAGACCGTGTGATCCATTGCATTCCAGCCTGGGTGGCAGAACGAAACTCTGCCAAAAAAAAAAAAATCCAGTAATGAACACTAGGAATTTCAGGGGGAGGTTTCCTATAGTCTATAAAAACACTGGGTGGTGGCATGATCTCAGAGCACCAGCCCGTGTTCACGGAAGACCGAAATGAGTGTATACTAAATATGCAGTTTGATTCAAGGATAACATTTAGAAAATCCAGAGTTGTAATGTTTTTGTTGTGTGTTTTGTTTTGTTTTCATTTTTAAGAAGGAAGCTCCCTTTGGCACACCTTCTCAAATAAAATGTAGAGCTACAGACTTTTGTTTTGTTTTGCTTGGGACCAGAATCTCCTTTCTGTAAGTGTTTAAAAGCAGAGCTACTTTGGTTTCTGTCTGTTCCCCCATCCCTGCCCCAAACCTTACTCCTTTCCTTCCCAAAGACCCTGAACCACTTCACAGGGCTGAGAGACAACAGCCCAGAGGCGTTGATCCCAAGGAGTGACCTCTTTCCTTCACACTTTTTTTTTTTAGATGGAGTCTTACTCTGTCACCCAGGCTGGAGTGACACCGTGCCCAGCCTCCTTCATGCTTTTTAACTCACTTCACTGTGTGCCCCCAGAGCTTCTCCATCTCTGGATTTCTTCAGAATTTTAAATTTTGCCATAGAGTATGAAATAATCTCGCAGTTTCCCATGCAGTCCAAGCAGTCAGCTGGAAGGAGATTTCTATCACTCTGGAATAGAGGCCAACCACAGTGCTCACTATGGGCAAGAGGCCCTAAGGGATCTGGTCCCAGCCCTCACCCTCTGCTCCTCAGGCACATGGGCTGCTCTGATTTTGCACAAGTACTCCAGGCTCACAGTGTCCTCCTTAGGATCTTTGGACTTGTTGTCCCTCACCCTGATTTCCATACTTCATTCACATTTTTTTTTAGATCACACATCACCTTTGTTAGATCACACAGAGTCCTTTCTTAACTTCCCTATCTAAAATAGCTCCACATTTGTTTGTTCAAATCCCTTATCACTAAAATTATTCTATGCATTTGCTATAGCCTGTATTTTCACTAGACTATAATCTCTTGTAGGGCAGGGACCTTGCTGTCTTGTTCATCATTGTATCTCTAGCTCCTAGAAAGAGGGCAAATGAATAGTTAGGTGAACCGTAGATCTCCGGAAAGAAAAAAAATCGTCTATAGTCCTATAAGCCAAACACCACCAGTATTAATATTCTAATACTTTTTCATTTCAAAGGTAATTAACTTTTTGAGAGTCACTAGAAGTCCTATAAGATATATGGGTACAGTCCTCAATGAAATGCATATATATACAAGTTTCCAAAATTTGGCGTATGCTTTTACCAGATTTCCTGATCCTGTTACCCCTGATTAAATTCTTGTTTTGTTTTTTTTACTGAGTGGTCCTGGCCCAATGCAAATCACCTGAACCACACTACTGTCTTTGCTAATTTGATTGCTGAAAAATGGCTGTTTCTTTAATGTGTATTTGTGTGATTCTTTATGAGGCTGATAATTTGCCATATTTGATTACTAATTGCATGTTCTCTTTTATGAATTGTTCAAGTCTTTTGACTACCTTTTGGAATCTTAGTGTTGGTTATATGATCTACATAATAAAGATGTTTACCAAAAGGGTATGCTATTAAACACACACACACACACATTAAAAACTAGCAACTCATACTGGCAACTTTTCCTCTATTCCTTGTGGAACACAGCTGTAGATTCATTTTCTCTTAGCTTGGGCTGCCATACTTTGCACCTGGAGTAGTTTTAAAATGATTCAGAAAAGCTAACCAATAAAAAGCTACAATAAACTCTCTACTGACTAATGAAAATAAATGCATGAATCACAGTTTCCATTTCCTGCTGGATAAAAGTATACCTATTGTCTGAAGATAATACAACAGTTTTAGTTGTACTGCTATTGCCCAAACATGGAATTACATTCAAAATCACAAGGACAACTTTGTGAAGCGGCAAAGTGAAGCATCAAATTTCCTCTTTTTCACAGGCTAGAGAATTGTTTTTCTAAATTCACTAGCTCCATAGATGTGCTTCGTGCCACAGGCCACTTTTGATAAATCTTGAGATATCCCTGCAATCAAATGTAGTCAGAGTAGCACATTCCAACGCTGCTTTAGGTGGAAGAAGGATGATTTCTTTACAGCAAAAAGAATCCAGAAGAAATCAGTCTGCCAGAAAGATGTGACTTTTTTTTTCCCCTAGACTTTCCTGGATATATTATCATGATGACAACTAATGTCTAAATCCTTTAAATGTCAATAAAATATACATTTGGGGTAATGCATTTATTATGAAAATATGAAAGCCAGTGCTACAGGCATTTCGATTTTTACACCTGGGAGAGCAGAGTTGCCTAGATACTTGCACACTGATTTGTGGACTGCATTACTGACTGGATGGGCAGACAGGATAGCAAGTGGGAAAATCATTTCCTGGTGCTAAAAATTCAGGGTTTCCTGTGAAGTGAACGAAGCTTGGGTTATAAGTCTAAAACTAGACAGGCTTGGGGCATTTGGAGAACCAAAGGCCCATCTGGCAAGCTTTGGGGCACGTGGAAGTGGTTTTAAGGCTTGAAGCAGTGAAGCCGGGAAAGTGTGGCTGAATGAATATATATTCCAGAGCTCTGTGCCTTATCAGCTCAGCCGGCTGAGAAATTTCCTTGCAGTTATTCTCACCCAGAATTGGAATAAAGGGCTCAGTGTGAAGTTGGGATAGTACAACTTCTCGGTTTAATACTTTACAGATTTTTGGAACCAAATGCACCCTGAAGTGAAAAGCTGCTTTTTTTTTTTTTTTTTTTTTTCTGACCTTGTTGGATGGCTAATACTGTTTCTGGGAAATAAGAGAAACAAGGGGCTCATTGTTGGCAGGAGCTCAGAGAGACACAAAGAGGGCAAGAGACGCGTCTGCAGCCCTTTTTTCCCCTTCATTGTATCGTGACTGAGTCAAGGCTGGACTGTGGCTGGGTTTCTCTTCCCACCTCTGTAGACATATGTTTTCCATCAGACAGGGCTGCGTGACACCTGATGTTGGCCAGTTCACATTAGTTAAGCCATGGACGGCCCATAAACAGAGGAAAAGACCTGCAGCTGCACCCAGACACTCTTGATGCTGAAATATTTTTTAAAGCTTGGTGTGGCTGGGTCTGCACATAAGTCAGAAACGATTTATACCTGTATGTTTTGGCTTGCTTCTTTCAGTTGCATATCATTATTCCCCGAAAGCCATTATGGCCAGAAGGTCTAGCATTGCCTGATGGCAGCACCTCTCCTTTCCGTATATAGGCCTTTCTAAATTATGAAATGAGAGTTTTCAAAGTTTATTTGATTTTGCTTTCTTTTTTTTCTTTTGAGGATTGAAGAACAAAGTGCTCTACCATTTCTATAAAGTGAGAGCACACAAATGGTGTCATCAAAATGTAACATGTGATTCATGCTGATCCCATCATTTTAAAGTAAATAAGTTAATTAAATTAGTCTGCATTAGACTTTTTCATGAAATAGGAAAAAGGAAACACTAGTTGGCCCTGTCACCAAATTTAACTTGTCATATATAATTTGATGACTATGAAAAAGGATTGGGCAGTGATTAGTGATCCATTGGTGATCATTGGGCAGTAATTGGTGATCCATGCAGCGGATGCCAGCTGTGGCATCCTAGCAGGCGCTCCAGGCTTCCTAGGTTTGTCACAGCCTGTGCCTGAGATCTGCGCTGAGGCATTTAACCTTCCAACATCATTCATCTCTAAAATAAGTGAATTAGTCTAAATCATTGGTTTTAAGATGTGTCCCAAAGTCCCATGCTAGAATCTCAGGGGGATGTGAGCAGAAGCTAAGCTCAGTTAGTGTTCAGTTTTCAGTTTCCAAAAACTGGGCCCTGTTTGATGTGTTTTTTTTTTTTTTTCAGTTTTTTCAAACTTTTATTTTCTGGCTAGTGTTTTTGGTGTCCTCTTTGAGAAATTTTGCCTAAACAAAGATCATGAAGACATTATGTTTTCTTCTAGAAGCCTTACGTATTTATGTTTTACATTTAAATCTATGCCCCATTTTGAATTAATTCTTTTTTTTTAATATATATACTTTTTATTGCATTTTAGGTTTGGGGGTACATGTGAAGAACATGCAAGATTGTTATATAGGTACACACATGGCAGTGTGATTTGCTGCCTTCCTCCCCATCATCTGTATCTGTTATTTCTCCCCATGCTATCCCTCCCCAACTCCCCACCCCCTGCTGTCCCTCCCCTTTTTCCCCCCAACAGACCCCAGTGTGAGATGCTCCCCCTCCCTGTGTCCATGTGTTCTCATTGTTCAACACCCGTCTATGAGTGAGAATAT
>PVKV010026770.1:0-27438 GCA_004027835.1 Alouatta palliata
AAAAAAAAAAAAAAATTTCATGCAGATGAAACAGCCTTCTATTGCAAGATGACTCTATCTTGAACTTTCATTGATAGAAATTAATACCGTCTTCAAAGTTTCAAAGGACAGGCTGACTATCTTGTTAGGGGCTGACACAACTGGCAACTTTAAGTTGCAACCAATTTCAACTCATTTACCATTAGTTATTCTTCTGCTAGTTTTGGCTTTTGGCTTATTCTTTTTATTCTGGCTCCCTTAGGTGCAAACTTAGATTGTTAATTTGAGATCATTCTAATTTATTGATGAAGTTATTTAGGGCTATAAACTTTTTTCCTAATACTGCTTTTGCTGCTTCCCCAAGATTTTGGTAAGTTATGCCACAATTTTCATTAATTTCATTTTTTTTTTACTTGTACCTCAATTTCAATATTTATCCTGGAGTTATTTAGGAGAAAGTTGTTTAATTTTCAAGTTTTGGAGGATTTCTTGATATTAACTTTTATTTTTATTGTATTGTGGTCTGTAGGTATTCTTGATATAATTTAGTTTTTTTTAATTTATTTAGACTTGCTTTATAAATGAACATGTGGTTAATCATAGAGTATGTTATATGTGAAACTGAGAAAGGAATGAATATTCTGTGGTTACTGGGTGGAGTGTTCTGAGGATGTCTATTAAGTCCAGTTGCTCAAATATCAAATTTAACTCCAGAGGTTCCTTGTCAGTTGTCTGCCTCAATAATCTGTCTAATGCTGTCAAAGGGGTGTTGAAGTGTTCCACTATTATTGTGTGTTTATGTGAGTATTTTCATAGACTGAGAACTTATTTTATAGATCTAAGTGCTCCAATATTAGATGCATATATATTTAGAATAGACAAGTCTTGTTGGGTTTTACCATTTATCATTATGTAATATCCTAATTGTACTTCTTGATTTCTATTAAGAAAATAATATAAGACTTGCAAATCTTGTTCTTTTTTGTTTTTCTTTTGCATGGCATCTTTTTATATTACTTTGCTTTCATTGTGGGTATCATTGCATCTGGGATGCCTCTCTTGGAAACAGTAAGTGTTTGGGTCTTGTCTTTTTATCTGACTTGCCAGTCTGTCTTCTAACAGGCAGACATAGTATATGTACATTCAAAGTTAGTATTGATTTGTGTGATTTTGATCTTCTCATCATGTTATTAGCTGATTCTTAGGGAGACTTGATTGCATAGTTTTTTTATAGTATCTGAAAACTATGTGCTTAAGTGTGTTTTGTGATAGCAAGTGTCTTTCTTTTAATTTCATATTTAGCACTACTTTAAGGATGTGTTGTAAGGCTGGTCTAGCCAAAAGAAAGTCCCTCAGCATTTGTTTGGCTGAGAAAAAAATATAATTTCTCCTTTTTTAATGAAGCATAGTTGGAAAAATGTTAAATTCTTATTTGAAATTTTCTTTCTTTAACGACACTAAAAATAGGACCCCAATCTCTTCTAACTTATAAGATTTCTGTTAGCCAGGTGAGGTTCCCTCTGTATTTATCTTTTCCTTTCTCTGTAGCTGCTTTTAAGAGATATATATATATATATATATATAATATCATTATGTAATGCCCTAATTGTACTACTTAATTTCTATTGTTTTAAGAAAATAATATAAGACTTGCAAATCTTGTTCTTTTTTGTTTTGTTTTGTTTTGCATGGCATCTTTTATATATATATATATAAAATACATATATAAGCAAATATATATACACATCTATATATACACATATATAGATACACACACACACACACACACACACACACACACACACACACACATATATACACATATTTTGCATTGGCCTTGCTGAATCTGATGACTATGTCTCTTGGGATGGTCGTATAGTACAGAATCTAGCCATATTTCTCTGTATTTCTTGGATTTCCATGTCAACATCTCTAGCAAGATTAGGAAAAATTTTATGAACCATATCCTCAAACATATTTTCCAAGTTGCTTATTTTCTATTCTTCTCTCTCAGAAATGCCAGAGAGTTATAGATTTAGTCTCTTTAAATACTGCAATGCTTCTCAGAGGATCTGTTCATTTTTCTTTATTTTTACATACTAAATTGATTTGATCAACTGGTCTTCAGGCTCTGAAGTGCTTTCCTTAGCTTGCTCTACTCTGTGATTAGTACTGCTAATCGTATTATAAAACTCTTCTAGTAGATTTTCAGGTCTAGAAGTTTAGTTTGATTCCTTCTTAAATTTGCTATTTTATGTTATAGCTCATAGATTATTTTACTGGATTCCTTGAATCCCATGAATTGAGTTCAACTTTCTCCTCAATTTTGATAGACTGCCTTCCCATCCAGATTTTGAATTCTATGTCTGTTTTTTTTTTTCAGTAATTTCAGAATGGTTAAGTATCTTTTCTGAGGAGCTAGTGGACTCATTTGGGGTAAGACAACATGCTGATTTTGTGAATTGCCAGAGTCCTTGTGCTAATACTTTCTCGTCTGGTAGAGTTGGTGTTTCTTTAACCATGGTGTAATTTGAGTATAGTCAGTTGTCTTCATTTCTGGATGTATTCAGAGGGTCAGGGCTCTGTGGAGGGTCTCTACCTGCGGGTAAATTCTTGTGCTTGGTTTCACAGGTGTACATATTGGCAGGATAATTTATGTTGTTGTACTTTGGGCTGTAATCAGTAGATGGTGCATAAGAGTAATGGTTGGTAACCAGGCTGAAACTCAGTTGTGTGACTCTTTTGTACTTCCCTGCATTTTCAGGCATGCTCTGTGGTGAGAGTGGCATTCAGAAAAAATAACCTCCTCACCAGGTTCACTGGAGGGCTTAGAGGCAGGTCTCTCTGATCACCAGTGCTGCACCCACATTTCTTTTATTAGTTGTTCCACATCACATGGCCCTGTTGGACAGAAACTGTCTCAGGGAGATATGCCACACCCTTTCTGTACCAGCCTGGCCCTTTAGAGGGAAGCATTCCCCACCCATCCCCAGCCCAGGAACTCTTGAGTCTCACACTTTTCATTGCTCTGATAATAGGCTTCTCTCCCACTTAAGTGCTGGCCTTAGCTCTTGGCTCCATACTTTGGAGCTGTGCTCTGCAGCCTTTTGGACACCAGGATATCCCACAACTTGGGGTCAGATTATGGCTTTCCTATGGAATCCACTGTGCTCCTGAGTCATCAGGATAGTACTCAGGTAGAGCAACACATTTAGACTAGGCTAGAGAGTCTCCTCTGTGTACCCACCCATGCAGGACAGGTAGACATGGGCCGTGGGATGGGCCAGTAGGCAGGAGGGCTACAGGATAGACATCCCCCAGTCCCAGGAGGATGCTGGTTCAGCTCCACTCTCTCTTGTATCAGAGGTTAGATTGGGCCGGCACCTTCCAGAGCGGGAATCTATGACCACTCTCCATCAGAGCTTCCCAGTGCACAAACACTCCTGGACTCCACACTGTCTGAAAACATTTCTCTGCCTATTCCCAGGGAACATCACCCTGCCAGCTCAATCGTCCATTTGGAATGCAGAGTCTCCTATAGCTAGGATCCCAGAGGTTCATGGTGAGAGTGGACTGTCTCTCAGTTTCCTGGCTCAATGCTCTCCCAGGAGTTATTAAAGCCCTGAAATAGCCCTGTCATCCATGTATCCCACATGGGATTCCCAACTTCCTTCCTCTTCAGTCTGTCTTCAGCATCACTTCTTCATCCACTCTTGGCTTATTTTCTCTGACAATCTTCCCAAATTTGTGTGGTTTGCTTGATAATTAGGTCCCTCTCCGTGGCAGCGGGGATTTCTGGCTGTGTCTACTCTGCTGTCTCGTCCCATCTCCTCTGATAATCTTTGTTATTGTCTCATTTTAAGAAATTGACATAGCACAGCAACCCCAGCCTTCAGCATCCAACACCCTGTTTAGTCAGCAGCCATCAAAACTGAGGCAAGGTCCTCCACCAGAGAAAGGTTTATAACTCACTAAAGGCTCAGATGATCATTTAAATATTTTAGCAATAAAGTTTTTTAAATGCATGAACATTTTTTAAGACATAATGCTATTCCACACTTAATAGACTACAATATAGTTAAACCATGACCTTTATATGCACTGGGAAACCAAAAAAAAAAATGTGACTTGCTTTATTATGACACTTGCTTTATTACAATAGTCTGAAACCTAACCTGTAATCTGTCTCAGCCATGTCAGTGTTTTTTATTTTGCTTATAGTTTTATCATGAATAATATATATGATTGTGTAAATCCTATAAAAAGTAATACATACTATATATTTCAGTATCTATTAAGATTTTCAAAATTCCTGGATAAATTATGCTTTAGAATTTTAGGTTCACTGTCTTTAAGGATAAGTACTAGTAGACTTGTTTACATAGAACTCATTTTCTTAATTTCATTTGGGATAGTCTATTTTTGGTATATAAAAACACATCTGATTTTGTATATTTATTTTTACATCCTACAACTTTAATGTGCTTATTTGATAGTTTTTACAATTTTTTGTCTTTTGAGTTTTCTACATACAACATTACATTGTCTGCAAACAGAATATAATTGCACATCTTCCTTTCTGATAAGAATGGATTTTATTGTTTTCTTGCCTAATTGCTCTGGCTAAGACTTTGATTACTATGTTGAATAAAATTGATGAGAGTGGGTAATATGGTTCGTCTCTGTTTCCCCACCCAAATCTCATGTGCAATTGTGATCCTGAGTATTGGAAGTAGGGCCTGGTGAGAGGTGATTAGATCATGGGAGTGGTTTCTAATGGTCTAGCACCATTCTCCTTGTGATGTCTTGTGATAGAGTTCTTATGAGACCTGGTTGTTTGAAAATGTGTAGCACTTGCCCCTTTGCTCTGTCTTCCTTCTCCTCTAGCCATCTTACATGTGTTGGCTTTTCCTTCACTTTCTGCCATGGTTCTAAGTTTCCAGAGTCCTCTCCAGCCATGATTCCTGCACAGTCTGTAGTACTGTGAACCAATTGAACCTCTTTTCTTTATAAATTACCCAGTCTCAAGTCTATCTTTATAGCAGTGTGAGAACAAACTAATATAGAACATTGGTTCCAGAGATGTGGGGCATTTCTGTAAAGATACCTGAAAATGTGGAAGTGACTTTAGAACTGAGTAACAGGCAGAGACTGGAGCAGTTTCAAGGGCTCAGAAGTTCAGATAATGAAGGAAAGTTAAGAAGTTCCTAGAGACTTGTTGAATGGTTGTGATCAAAATGCAGATAGTGATACGGACAGTGAAGTCCAGGCTGAAGTGGTCTCGGAGCTGAGGAACTTACTGGGAACTGGAGTATAGGTTGCTTTTGTTATGCTTCAGCAACATGACTGGTGGCATTGTGCCCCTGCTCTAGGGATCTGTTAAACTTTGAACTTGAGAGAGATGACTTAGGGTATCTGGCAGAAGAAATTTTTAAGCAGCAAAGCATTCAAGTTGTGGCTGGCTGCTTCTAACAGTGTACAGTCATATGCATACACAGAGATTACCTGAAACTGGAATCTGTATTTAAAAGGGAAGTAGACAGGGAATCCTTTCCCCATTGCTTGTTTGTGTCAGGTTTGTCAAAGATCAGATGGTTGTAGATATTTGATATTACTTCTGAGGCCTCTGTTGTGTTTCATTGGTCTACATCTCTGTTTTGGTACCTGTACCATGCTGGAGAAATACCTAATGTCGATGATGGCGGGATGAATGCAGCAAACCACCATGGCATGTGTATACCTATGTAACAATCCTGCACAATCTGCACATGTACCCCAGAACTTAAAGTATAATTTAAAAAAATAAAAAAATAAAAGAGAAGTAGAGTGTAAAAGTTTGAAAAATCTGCAACCTGACCATTAAAAAAAAAAATTCAGGGGAGAAACTGAAGCCCACTGCAGAAATTTGCATAGCTAAAAAGGAGCCACATATTAATAGCTCAGAGGAGTTTCAGAGACCTTCATGGCAGACCCTCCCATAACAAGCCTGGAGACCTAAGAGGGAAAAAATGGTTTAATGTGTCAGGCCCAGGGCACTGCTACTCTGTACAACCTCAAGACATGGCAGCCTGCATCCCAGCTGCTTCAACTCCAGCTCTGACTAACATGGCCTCAGTTACATCTCAGGTCACTACTCCAGAGAGTACAAGCCCCAAACCTTGGTGGCTTTTATGTGGTATTGAGCCTGCAGGTATACACAGGGCAAGAGTTGAGACTTTGGAGCCTCCACCTAGATTTCAGAGGATGCAATCTCTGGATGTCCAGGCAGAAGTC
This sequence comes from Alouatta palliata, assembly GCA_004027835.1. Lineage (NCBI taxonomy): Eukaryota > Metazoa > Chordata > Mammalia > Primates > Atelidae > Alouatta > Alouatta palliata. Next base: position 6,253 of record PVKV010026770.1, read on the forward strand.
TGCTGAACCCTCAAAAATAAGCTTTACTAGGGCAGTGTGGAGAGGAAATAGGGGTTTGGACCCACACAGAATCCTCACAGAGACACTGCCTAGTGGAACTGTGAGAACAGAGCTACCATCCTTCAGGTCCCAGAATGGTAGAACCACCAACACCTTGTATCATGCACCTGGAAAAGGCATAGGCACTCAATGTCAGCCTAAGAAAGCAGCTGCAGAGTTTCTATTCTGCAGACCCACAGCGGTAGAGCCTTCCAAGGCCTTGAGCCCACCCTTTGTACCAGCGTGGCCTGGATGTGAGACATGAAGTCAAAAAAGTTTATTTTGAAGCTCTGAAATTTAATGACTGCCTACTGAGTTCTGGACTGTCAAGAGGCCTGTAGCCTTTTTGTTTGGCCAGTTTTTCTCTTTTGGAAAGGGAGTATTTACCCAAGGCCTATACCACCACTCTATCTTAAAAGTAACTAACTTGTCTTTGATTTTACATGATAATAGGCGGAAAGGGCTTGCCTTGTCTCAGATGAGACTTCGGACTTGGACTTTTGAGTTAATGCTGGAATGAATTAAGACTTTGAGGGACAGTTGGGAAGGCCTAATTGCTTCCCAATTTTAGAATGTGATAAGGACATGAGATTCGGGAGGAGTCGGGGCAAAATTATATGGTCTGGCTTTGTGTCCCCAACGAGATCTTATGTTAAATTGTTATTCCCAATATTGGGGGAGGGACCTGGCTGGAGGTGATGGATCATGGAGGTGATTTCTAACGGTTAACACCATCCCTCTAGTGCTGATAGAGTTCTCATGATGTCTGGTTGTTTGAAAGTGTGTAGCACATCCCCCTTTGCTATCTCTTCATCCTGGTTCCACCATGTAAGATATGCTGGCTTCTGCCATGATTATAAGTTTCTTGATGCCTCATGAACCATGCTTCCTGTTTAACCTGTGGAACTACGAGTCGATTAAACCTCTTTTTTAAATAAAGTACCCAGTCTCAGAAATGTCTTTATAGCAGTGTAAGAATAGATTAATACAGAGGGTATCCTTATTTTTTCCAAATTTTAGAGAAAAAAAAAATGTTAGTTGTTCACCATGAAGTATAATGTTAGAAAGTAGCTGGAAGTATCATACGTCCTGGTTTCAAAACATATCACAAAGCTGCATTAATCAAAGCACTATGGCACTGGGATGATAATAGAAATGTAAAGAAATGGAACAAAATAGAGACTCTCAAAATAAATCCATCCATATACAGTCAACTGATCTTCCACAAGAGTGCCAAGAATATATAGTGGGGTAAAGATAAGTCTTCTCAATAAATAGTGTTGGGAAAACTGTATATCCACATCCAAAATAATGAAATTGGAATCTTATATTTTATCATACAAAAAACCCTTTCCTTTCACCATATACAAAAATTAAATCAAAATATATCTTCCAATTACCCTAATTTTGTCACTATACATTGTATGCATTTATCAAAATATCACATGTACTCTATAAATATGTACATATATAATGTGTCAGTAAAAATAAACATTTAAGCATAATAACTAAAAACATTTAACTCCTGGTATAAAATACAAAAGAAAACTTATTGACATTGATCTGGGCAATGATTTTTTGGATGTGACCCAAATACATTGGCCAAAAAGCAAAAATAGATAAGTTGGAGAGCATCAAACTAAAAAGTTTCTTCCCGGCTGGGCATGGTGGCTCACGCCTGTAATCCCAGCACTTTGGGATTGATGTGGGCAAATCACCTGAGGTCAGGAGTTTGAAACCAGCCTGACCAACATGGAGAAATCCCATCTCTACTAAAAATGAAAATGTTAGCCAGTTGTGGTGGCATATGCTTGTAATATCATCTACTAGGGAGGTTGAGGCAGGAGAATCACTTGAACCCAGGAAGTGGAAGTTGCAGTGAGCCGAGATTGTGTCATTGCATTCCAGCCTGGACAAAAAGAGTGAAACTCCATCTTAAAAAAAAATAAAGTTTCTTCCCTGCCATGGAATAAAGGCAACCTTAGTAATTGAAGAAAATTGAAAACGATGAATCTCTTAAGGGGGCAATTTTTCAAAATGTATAGAAAAATCCTAAATCTCAATTGCAAAATAATAAGTAAATAAATTAAATAACCTATTTTTAAAATAGAAAATTACTTGCATAGACATTTATCTAATGAAGTCATAAAATAGTCAGTTGGTATGTTAAAAGATGCTTGACATTTCTAATTATCAGAGAAATGCAAAACAAACAACAGAGATATTATTACCTCATATATGCTAGTATGGTTATTATTAAAACATAATAAAGATGACATATGTTGGTGGATTTTGGAGAAGTCAGAATCCTTGTAAACTGTCGAATGGAAAGTATAATGGTGTAATTGCTAGGGGAAACATTGTGGAGGTTCTCCAACATTAAAAATAAAACTACCGTAGGATATAGCAATCTGACTTCTAGGTCTATATTAATACCCAAAAGAGTTGGAATTAGGATCTCACAGAGATATTTGCATTAACCTGATTATTGCAGCATCGTTCATAATGTCATAACACAGAAACAACCTAAATGTCCATTATCGGATAAATTAATAAGGAAAATCTGTTATTTATATATACAACCACATATCATTCAACTTACAAAAGAAAGAAATCCTACCATTTGTGACAACTTGAATGGACCTAGAAGACATTATGCTAAGTGTAATAAGTAAAATGTAAGATGTACAATATTCCATTATTCCTCTAACAGGAAGCATCTAAATAATCAAAGGGATAGAAATAGACAAAAGTTTGGTTACCAGAAGATGTGAGAGAGGCTTATGGGAGTTGTTGTTTATTGTTTATAAAGTTCCAGTTGTACAAGATGAGCAGGTTCCAGAAATCTGTACAACCTAGTGTTCATAGTTAAGAATAAGGTATTGCATACTTACAAATTTGTTAACCCTGTTAAATATTTTTTACCGCAAAAAAGAAAACAATAAGAAAAGGACATGGGTCACTTTTGGAGGTGAAGAATATGTTTATTACCTATATTGTGATGATGGCAGCATGAATGTTTACAGGTGTCCAAACTCATCAAATTTCATACATTAATTATGTGTAATTTTTATATACCCATTATACCTCAGTAACATTGGAAAAAATTAATATTGAAATACATTTACACTATTGAATAATTTAAAATTAATATATAACAAGAATTGACTTATTGTTACTTTAAATATTAACTTTAAATTCTAAATAAACATTAAATGGAAGAAAAATATTGACATCTATTCTTAAAATTGATATGGAGCCAGTGAGCCATCTCCTTTTTTTGGCGATATGATAAAGTCTTTTATCATATTGAGTTATAGTCTGAGCCATATGTGTTCTCAATATGTAAATCACTATCAACCACAAAATTAAATCGACTGATGAATGAATTAGCAAATATAACCTAACAATTCTGTAAGCTCCTTCTCTAATCCTTGTGAATATCCTTAGATTTGGTTAGGGATTCACTTGGCTTCAGCAAGGTACAACAAACCACAATTTTAAGAAGGCTCCAGAGAAGTACTTCTGGGAATATGTCTGGAGTGTTCTAAATGTTTGGGAGACTTGCTATGGTGTTCCTCCTGCTTTCTTTCACTTATTTTCTGTTTCATATCCCCAGAGAAAACTTCAGACACTCAATACTACAATACATTGTTATAGATGTTATGTTAGAAAAGACAAGGTGCTCCCAGGCACAGAACGGGGCACATTGTTTATTCTGTGAGGTCAGGATATCTTCCCTGAGGAAAATTTGAAGGAATAGTATGGATACTAAATAGAAGAAACACTTTTTTCAGGCCGAGACAACTAGGGTATTTTAGGACTTGAGCAAAAAATTGATAAAAACAATCTGTGTATCTATTCATCCATGTATATCCTCATGTGTGTCAGTGTGCTCTTCTCAGCTTCAGCTGAGGTTTCAATGGTAATTATACCCACAGATTAAAACCACACACAAGATGATCTATGCAGAACATTCAAGGAGATGCCCTAAAAACAGTTTTGTGGTCCTAACCCCATCTTAATATAACAAGCTCTTGTTAAAAGAAGCTGAGAAATTTACTTGGAAGATACTTTTGGCAAAATATAGAATGTACTCTTTTCTCCCAGTGGAAATATAAAATGTTTGCTTCCCCCTCACCTCAAGTTAAACAAGCCATATTTCAAAGAAACTTTTAGGAAATTCAGGACATGTGTCTTCGTGACTTAAAATACATATAAGACAAGTTTCTGAATAAAAAGGAGAAACGTTTGAGCCATTATCTTGAAATGGCAGAGTAGTAAATTGATTTGTAATTTAGAATACATGCAGATGTCAGTGAGTATTTCTCTGGCTCAATTATTGGTCATATTGTAAATCTGTCTAGAAGCTATCTAATCATAAAGAGGCTTCTCTGTAAAGAGAGTGACCCTAACAGAGTGAATAGATTTAGGATTACCAAGAGCTAAGTAAGAAACTAGAAAGAAAATTACCATAAGGTTATATTTTTGCATATGTCCAAAGAGAAACTCTTCAAGAAAAATAAAGTTATTCAAAAATGAAAAAGAAAGACCAGTTTAAAATAACCGCCAAGATTAAGGAGACTCCACATCAGATTACAGCAGTATCATTCTCTGAGGGCACACTTCTTTATCATCTCTTATTCTCCACTGCTCCAAAGTAATAAAGTTCAGAAATTGTAACTAAAAAATGAGTAAAAAGAGACACCGAATAAAGAGGAGAGTTGCATTAATTTTAACACAAATTTTTAAATAATTACTGTTAACATTAAGAAAAATAAAACAGATAAGCTACAAAGTCATATAACTAAACAGCAATCCTAAAAACTGAGAAATAAGCATTTAAACAGAGAGATCTAAGTTTAAAAGGCTTATATCTGGGCTACAAAGAAGAAAAATAAAAAATAAAAATAAATAAATAAACTTCAGAAATATGCCAGTGCTCATGTTCCAAGATCTGCAGAAGGGAAAACCCTATTCCTACCCTGAAAATATTTGAATCTATAGTGCACTGGATCTAACTGAATCTACAATAAAGCCCAAACATAATTCAAAAACAGATTGTAGATAGGCCTCCACGTAGGAAACTTGACTGAAAGGGCATATCATCTTTGTATGTGCATACTATTTACCTCAGTCTATTGTTGTTTCATACAAAATATACAGTATACCACAAAGTAAAACAAAAAAAATCTGAATATAAGAAAAAAAGCTGACCAATATAAAAAAGAAAATAGTGAAAAGAAGGCACTTAGATGATTCATATTTTAGAATTATCATGAGGAATTTTTAAATAACATGATAATTATATTAGAACATCTAGTGGAGAAAGTAGACTTCTTGTACGTAAAGAGGTAGGTTTGTGCAGAGAAATCAAGACTGTAAAAATGAACCGAATGGAAACAGTAGAAATATGATATCAGAAAAAAAGAACTTGTTTAATGCTATTAACCGTAGTCTTGGAAAAGTGGCATAAATGACCTGTAGACTGGAAGACAGGTAAATAAAAAAGTATCAGAATTAAAAAGTGAAAAAGAGAAAGTGTGACAAACTGGAACAATGTATTTGAGGTGTCAATAAACATGAAATGGTCTCATACGTGTAAAATTTTCACCCCACAAAATTAAGAGAAAAAAAGCAACATATGACTAAATAATGCCAAAATATGCCCAAAATTGATAAAAGATACAATTTCAGAGTCTCAACAAGAATAATGAACCTAAGAAAGATAAACACAAAGAAATGTGTATCTAAACACATAATCATCAACAAGATATCAAGATAAAAAGATTAATTATGAAATCAAGCAAAAAGTGTTTTTCATACAGCTAAAAGATACAAATGGTTGCTGACATTTTCATTGCAAATAAAACTCAGAAGAAAATTAGTGGCAACTTTAATGTGCTGAGAAAATACATTGTTAATTTGTGATGAATAAAGAAAAAAAGTAGCAACTGTCAATTTAAAATTGTATAAATAGACAAAATAGCCTTCATTATCATCATCATCATCAAAAATTAAGATGGCTTTTTTCTTCTGTTCCTGATAAAATAAGACCAACCCATACGAATCTTATACCCTTTTCTGAAAAGATACATTAAAGTTGGGTACAGTTCATAAAACAACTACCTGAAAAAAATGCAGGTCAACCAAGAGCAGACAGACTCTGGTGGTAAGTTCAAGATCACTTGAAGGTTTAGAGACAGGAAGCTACGCAAGTAAGTTTTCATCTTTGTGATGTTCATCCAGGGGATAAGGACCTCTTTGTGACATGTTCAAAGGCAGCAGGGCACATGTGACAGACCTATAAAATGTCTGATGAACTAGAAAAGTGAAGGTAGAAAACCATCAGTCCTGAAAAGAGTCCAATAATCTCCAAAACAAAAAGCCAGAGATTGGATATCCAAAGTCTGCAAACTTTCACAACTGGCTACTAAACTACAAATGCATTGAAGAAATCCAGACTAGCCCATCAAAAGTCAAAGGATTTTAACATCAGAAAGAGAGTTTATAAATTAAACACAACAAGAAAATAACCTGATGACATAATTTGTGTTTTTGTTTTTTTTACTCAGAACAGGAAAATATTTATTCCAGAAACTTCTAACTTACCATTTATAACTTAGATGGTATTATCTAAAATTGGCATATATATTAATTAAACAAGACAAAATTAAAAGGTGAAACTTGTTCTCAAGAGAGAAGAAAACCAACTGTGTATGATATTAAGCATCTTATTTTCAGATTAAGGATAGGAGGATTATTATAAAGCAGGATTATGACTATCTTCAATGAGTAGCACAAAACATAGTTTCAACGTATGAAAATATCCTCACAGAAATAGCAGTATCAGAAGAGAAACAGAAGCAACGAAAATTTATCTTGGTGGATGTATTAATAATTTGATGTTGGATGTATTCCAAAGAGTAGAATCTCTGGGTTGTGGCTCCTGCCTACATTTCAGTACATGTTTCTCATGTACCAGCTGTACATGAAAGTTTCCATTACTGCTATATCTATATCCTCAGCAAAACTTAAGCTTTATTTTGCTTAATAGGTACCTAGCATCTCATTTTCATTTCCTGAAGGACTAATTATAGTCGGCAACTTTTAATAAGCTTTCTGGTAATTAAATGTGTTATTTTGTGATGTCCCTCCCAACTAATTTTTTAATTTTTAAAGATTTGCTTTCTCAATTTTTTGTTCTGCAGAAGAATACTTTTTGAAAATGTACATTAATATTTTATCATGTCACTTCCGGAATATTTTCTGATTAGATAAAATCCAAACTTTCAAATATGGCTCCTAAAGTGTGACATAATGTGGCATTTCATTTACTACCCAAGTTCATCTCTCACTTTGCTGACTTGCATTTAACTCTATATTATATTGAAGTTTTTTCAATAAATTTAATTATCTGTGTACCTCTGAGTCCTCTATGAGTAATAAGAAGTGCATATAAAGAGTCGGCTTGATCAGACACAAATTTTATATACCTTCTCAAGGTCTGGAACAACCTTTCATCTCCAAAGGCACAGTGTGAGTCTCAACATGGAGAAGCTGCCCAAGCTGATTGAAGTTTCCCCAGCTAGCATTCCCTGCATTTCCCACATGATGGGTGGGGTCACTCCCCCTTCCACTCGAATGAAAAAGCACACCACAGGATAGATTATAGTGAACACTGCAATTAATCATTCATATACATGCTCCAAAAACAGGGAACATTTCTTTAGAGGCTGTACATATTACCTGCTGACAACGAAGCTAAGCCTGATTTGGGTGCGGGTGTTGCTTTGAATAGAAACGCACTGCCTACACAAAGGTTACACATTCACCCTGTTTACAGCTTGTGTCCAATCTTTGGTTGATAGAGAAATACTAAAGCTTGGCTGCTTTGATTCACATAATGATTACTGCGAACGGCTCTATAGCTGGACTGAGTATTCTGTTGTAATTGCATAGCCCTTCTGCTTCCTCCTTCGTAATTGTTTCTGAGAGCACTACTGGATAAATTTCCTGAATGCAAATTTCCTTCTTAGCTTGTTTGCTGGGAACTATCATCTATATTACTGAGCAGCCATACAGGGTTTTGATGATGCAACATCATTATCAAATGTGGAGTGGTAGAGTTTGCTCTGCCTTAGGTTTAACTTTGAAAATGGGAAATGAAGGAAAGAGTTTAGCAAGTGTCTCTTCCTCTACGCTTACCTAGATTGCACCACAGTGTGGTTTCTCCTTGTAAACTTTCAATATATTTCTCTTAACGGCTCACGTGGTCATCTTCTAGCATACTGTGGCACGTATTGTTTCTATTCATCTTGGCCCATATTATCTTTCCTCCACAACTCTCTATACTCGCACATCCAAAACAATAATTATGATAATGATCAAGACTTAATGCTCTGCTTTACAGAGGACCTGAGTTAAGACAGTGACTTTTAGAGTGCAAGTAGAAAATATTCTTATTTCTTTTCCTCTTATAATTTCTGATAATGTCACTGCTCCTTATGTAACATCTGAGACTGGTCTTAAATCTGTTCAATTAACTTGAGTTAATTAAAAACCCTCTGACAATGGTGGTAACAATATATATTTTTAAGAATCCTCTATTTGTGATTGTCTTGTCATAATACGTTTGCATTAAATTAAAATAATGTTAAATAATTTTAAAATGTATATGTAGATATATATGGTTTCTGATGCTCGTCTTATAGATCTGTGCTTTCATCTGGTTATAGTTGTCATTAGCCTGAAAATTTTTTTTTAGCATATCTTTCAATGTAGATGTGCTAGAAAGAAATTCACACTGCTATTGCATTTCCAGAAAAAAAAAAATCTTAATTTTGTCTTCTTTTTTCCTCCTACTTTGTAAGGTATTTTTTTACATATATTTGAATTCATTACTTTTAAGTACACAGTTTAATACACTTTGATAATTTTATGTAATTATGTTACCACTCCTAAAATCAAGATGTAGAGAATTCCCTCACTCTAACAAATGTTTCCATGCTCCTTTTCACTTAACTCTCAGGTTTTGGGCAACCGCCAATTTGCTTTCTGTTATTATAGTATGTTTCCCCTAGAATTTAATGTAAATGGAATTACACAGTAGATAAATTTTGTGTTTTTCTTTTTTCAATTAGCATACTGTCTTCTAGATAGATCCATGTTGTTCTTATATATGTTTCATTCATTTTTATTGCTGAGCACTATTCTAAAAACTAGATATGCAAGAATTTACTCATTTATCTCTTGTTAGACATTTGAGTTGCTTCTAATTTGGGTTATTATGATTAATAATAGAGACATTAACACATATATTTCTTTGTATGTACATGTTTTCTTTGCTCTTGTCTAAATACAAAAGAATGGGATTGCAGGGTATATGGTAAATTAATGTTTAATTTTATGAGGCACTGCCATACTGTTTTCCCAAATTGTACCATTTTGCATTCCCACAATTCTCATTTTCAAGGTATATGAATTACATGTGCTTCATATCCTTGGTAACACATGATATCATCAGCTTTTTTAGTTTTAGCCAGTATAGTCAATGTGGTGGTTAATACTGACTGTCAACTTGATTGGACTGAGGGATACAAAGTATTAATCCTGGGTGTGTCTGTGTGGGTGTTGCCAAAAGAGATTAGCATTTGAGTCAGGGGCTGGGGAAGTCAGGTCCATCCTTAACCTGATGGGCACAATCTAATCAGCTTCCAGCCAATATAAAGCAGGGAGAAAAACATGAAAAGCAGAAACTGGTCTCGCCTCCAAGCCTACATCTTTCTCCCATGCTGGATGCTTCCTGCCCTCGAACATGGGACTTCAAGTTCTCCAGTTGTGGGACTCAGACTGTCTGTCTTTGCTCCTCAGCTTGCAAACAGCCTATTGTGGGACTATGTGATCATGTTAATCAATACTTAATAAACTCCCCTATATATAAATATGTATTCTCTATGAAGTTTAAGGTGGATTTTTCCAATACTGTGAAGAAAGTCAATGGTAGCTTGATGGGGATAGCATTCAATCTAGAAATTACTTTGGGCACTATGGCCATTTTCACAATATTGATTCTTCCTATCCATGAACATGGAATGTTTTTCCATCTGTTTGTGCCTTTTCTTATTTCCTTGAGCAGTGGTTTGCAGTTCTCCTTGAAGAGGTCCTTCACGTCCCTTGTTAGTTGTATTCTTAGGTATTTTTATTTTATTCTCTTTGTAGCAATTGTTAATGGGAGTTTGCTTATGATTTGGCTCTCTGTTTGTCTTTTGTTGGTGTATAGGAATGCTTGTGATTTCTGCGCATTGATTTTGTATCCTGAGACTTTGCTGAAGTTGCTTATCATCTTAAGGAGATTTGGGGTTGAGACGTTGGGGTCTTCTAAATATACAATTATGTCATCTGCAAATAGAGACAATTTGACTTCCTCTTTTCCTAATTTTGTACCCTTTATTTCTTTTTCTTAACTGATTGCTCTGACTAGAACTTCCAATACTATATTGAATAGGAGTGGTGAGAGAGGGCACTCTTGTCTAGTGCCAGTTTTCAAAGGGAATGCTTCCAGTTTTTGCCCATTCAGTATAATATTGGCTATGGGTTTGTCATAAATAGCTTTTATTATTTTGAGATACATTCCATGGATACCTAGTTCATTGAGAGTTTTTGGCATAAAGAGCTGTTGAATTTTGTTGAGGGCCTTCTCTGCATCTATTGAGATAATCATGTGGTCTTTGTCATTGGTTCTGTTTATGTGGTGGATTACGTTTATGGATTTGTGTACATTGAACCAGCCTTGCATCCCCTGGATGAAGCCTTTTGATGTGCTGTTGCATTTGGTTTGCCAGTATTTTATTGAAGATTTTTGCATCAATCTTCATCATGAATATTGGCCTGTAGTTTTCTTTTTTAGTTGTGTCTCTGCCAGGTTTTGGTATCAGGACGATGTTGGTATCATAAAAGAAGATTGATTCTTGAGCTATATATAAAATCTACAGATTGTATATACCTATACAGTTTGTATATACCTATACAGTTTGTTTGATTTTGCTCCTTTAGTTCTTTTAATTATGGTGGTAGAGTGTGACTTTTAGAACTTTCCTTGCTTCTATGTGGGCATTTAGTGCTGTAACTTTCTCTCTAGACACTGCTTTAAATGTGTCCCAGAGATGATGGTACGTTGTGTCTTTGTTCTCATTGGTTTTGAAGAACATCTTTATTCCTGCCTTCATTTCATTATTTATCCAGTAGTCATGCAGGAGCTGGTGGTTCTGTTTCCATGTAGTTGTGTGGTTAACTTAAAGTATAATAAAATTATATATATATATGATTGTATATATATATATACAATCATATATGTATACTCCTGTTTTAAAAAATTTGCCTTAAGAAATCAACAAGAATAACAAAAAACTCCTATTTTTTCTTCAGTAATTATAGAAGTGTCAGCTTTTAATCTTAAAATTAATTTTAAGTTACTTTAAAAATAAGTCATGAGGCAAGAAATTTCCATTCTTTTTCTATAGTGACATCTAGGTTTGCCATCAGTGTTTATTGAAATGATCATCCTTTTTCTATTGAATCACTTTAGCAACTTAGTTATAAATTAAAGAACCCCATATAAGTAGGTCTATTTCTAGGCTTTGTATTTAATTTCATTAATTATATATTAATTTTTATATTCTGCCTTGCTTATTGTAGCTTTATACTAAGTCTTGAAATTACTTGCTGTAAGTCTTTCTATTTTGTTGTATTTAAAAATATTTTTGGGTAATATAGGTTTTTTCATTTTTATTCAAAGATTTGAATTAGCTTGGGACTTTTATGAGACAATATTTCTGGGGCTTTTATTTTTTATTGTATTGACTCTATCTTCAGAAAAATTACCAGCTTAACGATATTTTCTTCCAATTCATAAAATGATATACCTTTCAATTAATCTTCCCTAATTTCATTCTATAATGCTTTATAGTTCTCAGTATATAGAACATATGCATCTTTTATTAAATGCAATTTAAGCTACAGTAAGGGAAGGTTTTTTATTTTTTTATAATTCCTTAACTGTTCACTGATAATGTGTAGAAATACAATTGATTTGCATATTTTGACTTTTATTCTTCAATATTGGCAAATTTATTGGTTTAGGTTTGTGTGTGCATATGTGTTTTATATATATATTATATATATATATACACGTATATATATATACATGATAATGTTGTCTGACAATAATGACCATTATATTAATATTGCTTTATTTAAATCTATATGCATTCAATTTTCTTTTGCTTTATTCTAGTGGCTGCATATCCAATACAAGGTCAAATGAAATTCATGAAAATATGCATCCTTCACTGATTCTGATCTTGATTGGAAAGCATTAAGATTTCACTATTAAGCATGTTGTTAGTTTGCATAGATGCACTTAAATAGCTTAAGGAACTTCTATTCCTGGATTACTGAATATTTTACCATCAACTAATATTGACTTTCACCATTTTTTATTTAATGTATATATTAAGTGTATAATATGTAAACTATAAAAACAAAGGGATATTCCATGTTTATGGATAGGAGACATTATTGTCAAGGTATCTGTTCTTTCCAACTCGTTATATAGTTCAGTGTGAGCCCAATCAGAATACCAGCAAATTATTTTGTAAAAATAAAAAAAAAAAACTCATGTTTAAGCTTATATGGAGAGGCCAAAGACACAAAAGTGACAAAAAATATTAATAAATAAGAATAAAGTTGGATGAAAGACACTATCCAAATTTAAGTCATACTATGATACTACAGTAATCAGAACAGTATATTGGGAAAAAATATGTGAACAGTTCAATGAAATAGAATTGAAAGCTCAGAAATCGATCTGTGAAAATATAGTCAATTGACTGTTGCAAAGAACAAAGTTAATACATTGGAAAAAACAGTCTTTCAACAAATGGTGCTGAAGCTTAACTGGATGTACACTGCAAATAATAATAATAATCTCAGACTATATTCTCTTTTCAAAAATGAACTAAAAATTGATCACCCCAAATGTAAAATTCAAAACTGTAACATTCCTAGAATATAAGATAAGAGAAATTCTAGAAGACTTTGCGAGTGATAATGACTTTTTAGATATAATACCAAAGGCACAAACCATGAAAGAAATAACTGGTAAGTTAAATGAATTAAAAATGTTAAACTTTTGATCTGGTAAAGACACTGTCAAGAGCTTGATTAGACAAGACACAAACTGTCAGAAAATATTTTTCACAAGTCAAAACTGATAATAGAAAGTCACCTATCATACATAAAAAATACTTCAAACTCAACAATAAGCAAATGAACAATCCAATTAAAAAATGGACAAAACACCTGAATAAACACCTCACCAAAGAATATATATAGAAGGAAACTAAGCATATAAAAAGATGCTCTGTGTCATATGGAATTAGGAAATTGCAAATGAAAACATGAATGCCACTAAACATCTATTAGAGGGGTCAAAATAAAAAACACTGACATCGAATGCTGGTGAAGATGTAGAACAATGGAAGTCACTAATGTTAATGGAAGTATAAAATTATACAACTACTTTGGAAGGCAGTTTGGAAGCTTCTTACAATACTAAATATACTCTTACCATACGTCCCAATTATCACACTCCCGGTATTTATCTAAAACAGTTGAAAAGTTGGGTCCATTCAACATGGAAGTTTGTAACTATGTAATCGATATTTCCCACAATTTGAAGCTATCACAGTGTTCTTCATTATGAGAATATATACCAAGAAATGTGATACATCCTGTCAATAAAATATTATTCAGCATTAAAAGGAAATAACATATCAAGTCATGAAAAGGCATGGAGAAGCCTTAAATGACTAAGTGAAATAACTCAGTTTGGAAAGATTATATACTGTATGATTCAAACAATACGACATGCTGCAAATAGAAGAACTGTGGCAACAGTAAAAAGATCAGTTGCTAGGGATTGGGTAAAAGGAAAGGATGAATAAGCAGAATACAAAATGTTTTGGGCTATAAAACAGTTTTGTATGATACTGTATTGTTAGACACGTGTTATTTATACATCCATCAATACCCAAAGAATGTACAACACCAAGAGCGAACTCAAATGTAAACCATAAACTTTGGGTGATAATGATATGACAATGACAGTTTATAAGTTATTAACAAAGGTAGCACTGTGGCATGGGATGTCAATAGTGAGGGAAGCTGTACATGTGTGGAGCAAGGGGTTTATGGAAACTCTCTGGACATTCCATTAATTTTTTCTGTGAACCTAAAATTGCTCTAAAAATTAGTGTCTGTTAAACAAAATTCACGTTAAAAATGTAGATGCTCTTAAATTCAACGTTTTGGAAAAGCAAAAAGGTAAGTTGGAAAATTTGTTGAGAAGATGGAAAAACAGAATTCACAGGAACAATGAAGGCAAGGCAAATTTGTCCAGCCATTCTAGGGAGCAATCTGGCGGACCATTAAATTAACTTGTGAATGTACTGAGACCCAGATATCTCACTCTTGAATTAATATGCCAACGGAAATTTCACAAGAAGCTCTAAAGATGTTTGTTCAAGGATATTCATTTCAGGTATATGTATGAGGTAGTGGAATGATAAGCACCCTCCTTGAGTGTCTAAGTAAAATGTAATTGAGTTTGATTCAATACAGTGTAAGTCTGTGCTTCCATTAAAAGTAGAAATTGACATATACATCCTACAATATAAACATTTGGTACGAAAAAAAGCTTTCAGTGAAAGAAGAAAAAATTAGAGCCTTATTATTTAAGATAGAGTAGATTTTATAAAGTTGGTATAAATCCTAAGTACATTCCCTTATAAACCATAATTATATTTTTATGATGAACATACACTTAAAGACTTATACTAAAATAATAAAAATAATAAAAATAAAAATAATAAAAAAATAATAAAATGTTTATTGCCTTGAAATAAGGTTTAAAATAAGCAATGAGAAAAAAACATAATAAATTATATGCCATGAATTGAGGATTAGTAATGATTTTACTCTTCCTGACAACCTCTGTTAATGGAGGAATTTATATTACAAGTTTTTATGCTATTGGGACATTTAGTAAATATAAAGTCCTTCCTATAAAGATAAATCCTAATATTTATTCTGCACAAAGACTAGTAAGCACACTCAGCTGGATCTTGAGATAGTACATAAACTTAAAAGAGTAAAAGCCAGACACAGTATATTAAAATTGAAACTTTTTGTATACAGTTTGTGATTATCTTTGAAGATTAATATTTTTTCACTCAGGACATGCAGCATATTTAATTTATCTATTTACATATTGAATTAATATGAATAATTATTAATTTTAAGTAACACACTTATATCGAGTACCTGTGGTTCCAGATGCAAGACCAAGTATCTAAGAGGCAAATCTTTGTTCTTGACCTTCACAAAGTTGAGGATATAGGCAAATCAACTGATACAATACATAACAATGTAGTTTATTGTAAGGTGTAACAGAAGGCATGAGCAGAGTGTTTTAGGAGATAAGACAAATATATAAAATTATAATAGTACATTAGGAATGCATTACCCTTCAAGTAAGAAATCTTGACTAATGATTATTTAAAATAACAGCAACTAATAGTGATTCTGGCAATAATTCTGGATCTCAGTAATGTCTTATCCTGGGAATGCATTATTTCAGGTTCTATTTTTTTCCTTTTGCTTCTTGGTTCATAGTCAAAAATCGACCACTGCTGCTTCTCTAGGTACCACGTCCTGTTCCACTTTCAAAAAATATTTTTAATAAAAGATAAAAGGTTCTCTGTAACTGAGTTTTTATCTTGATATCCCTGAAGGAAATCCTCCCTATATGATTTCTGATTGCAACTCATTGGCTAGAATTAATACACTCTCGCCTCTAGCAGTATAGATACTTGATTACTTAGTATTTACTTAGAATATTCTTCTTTATAGAAGAGGGAGATAAAGAAAACAATATTACAGATTGGTATTGCATAAGCTGAATTCATCCTTTGCTGCATAGAAAAAGAAATATATATATATATGTATAAAATAAAAGGTGGTGTTTGAGTTTCATTTTCAGTAATAGGTAAAGTATCATCTCACAAATGTTTGTGTGGACAAGGGAAGAAAAATGTTCCAAGAGGAGAGACCCACTTAAAAAAAAAAATCTCAAGCCCTCACTAACACTACAATTAAATTCCTGTAGATGGACAAATAAGTGTTGTTGAAAGGGGTAGCACTTGAGGCTAGAATGGTAAGAAAGAATTATGTCATGAGATGCCTTCTGAAATAAGTTAAGGAATTTAAATTTTAGCATAAAATTAAAGCAAAGCATTAAAATATTCTTAATAACCATGCTACATGGTCTAATATACATTGTAGGAAAATTGTTCTCATAGACTATAAATGATAAATTAAA
This sequence comes from Alouatta palliata, assembly GCA_004027835.1. NCBI lineage: Eukaryota > Metazoa > Chordata > Mammalia > Primates > Atelidae > Alouatta > Alouatta palliata. Next base: position 22,733 of record PVKV010026770.1, read on the forward strand.
AGAGATGCCAGGTAGATGCCATGTAAGAACTCATTAGAGACAGAAGCAAGAATAGTGAAAATGTAATAGAAGGCCGAGCATGGTGGCTCATGCCTGTAATCCCAGTGCTTTGGGAGGTCAAGGCAGGCAAAATGCCTGAGGCCAGGAGTTCGAGACCAGTTTGACCAACATAGTGAAACCCTGTCTCTACTAAAAATGCAAAAATTAGCCGGGTGTGGTGGTGAGTTTCTGTAATCCCAGCCATTCAGGAGACTGAGGCAGGATAATCGCTTGACCCCAAGAGGCAGAGGTTGCAGTGAGATGAGATAGTGCCACAGCACTCCAGTCTGGACGACAGAACAAAACTCCATCTCAAAAAAAAAAAATATATTGAAGTCAGTGAAATATACTTAAGATATATTAAAGATATTGATTCCATAGGATATAGTAAATGACCAGACAATAAATAGATAAGGAGATAAATCGATAAAGAGAAATCTAGGATGACTGTCATGATTGTAAATTAATAAATGAATGTCAAGCCATTTATAAATTAGAAAATACAAAAGAAGAATGAACACTGAGGGAAAGAAATCAAAATCATTTTTGTATTTGTATAGTTATAAGTGTCTCTAAATGTAGGCAATCAGGTGTTAAATCAGCAGGGGCAACAGATTTTGGAATAAGGGTATTAGTTGGAACATTGTTTATAGATGAGGTTTACTACAGATTTCATACAGAGGACTAATAATCAAACCTTAGGAAAAAATATTAATATTCAAGGGCTCTGTAAGGGATGATGGACTCATGAATAAGACTTAGATGAACTTTTTCAGATATCTCAAGAATACTGGAAGAGTTTAGAGTCACAGAATGTGACAAGAAGTATGGTAAAGTGGATGAAATGATATGCAGAAGTGAATAAATGCATAAAATAGTCTTATTTTATGCAGTATCAAATGTATTAGAGGAAGTGTTAGTGAGCACCGTTTCACTAGAGTATTGAGGGAAAAGCTAGAGTCAAGAGTGCGAAATAGAAGTGAACATGAAGAATAGAACCAATAGAGTATGCTCTAAAAATATCTGAATCATATATATATATATATATATATATATACATACATAAACTGTAAGAGACAGCTCATACATTTCATTATACTGCCTTATTTAAATGTTTGCATTTTCAGTAGAAACAACTATATTTAAATTGAGCTCTTTGAAGGCGGATGTAATATACCATGCACACATCAGCTTTCATTTTATCTATTTAAATTCATTGCCAGAAGTATTACTCTAGCAGAGTATATCAACAAAAAGATACTAATAACATGCTTTCTGTGTCATTGTTCTCTTCATTATTTACTGGATTTTACAATTTTGCTGCCTTCATAAAACTTCACGTCAGTTATAGGGTTATATTTTTAGAAAATTGCTAACAGTTGTGGAGATGAATTGTGTGTCAATCAAAAAATAATACTAATAAAGCAAAGGTAGAAGATTGGAGAATGTATCAGAGGCTGGACTTTACAGATGAGTGCTTCTAAACTTTGAATAAAGTTTAGATTTTTAAAAATATCTCTAAATTTTATTGTTAATTGCTTTATTACATCAGATAAAATTAGATATAGTGACATTTTAGCTCTCATTCAACTATATGTATTTCATTCATATATAAAGATATATTTTATATATAATATATACATGTATACACATACAAAGCAAATCTAAAAGTGAAGAATTTCAAATTATCAGTATAATGTGACAGGTAATGTATTACAGCTCTCAAACAGAACTATAACTGAAAGCTGTAATGTAATATTAACTGAAATTAAACAAGCTCTTCTGAGTTTGGCATGTTATATTGTCTTTGAATTCTTCTTTAACAGTTACCTATTTCATTATAATGCGATGTGCGACTTTACTTACATATTTAGATGAACATTTGTTGATTACATTCATCCATTTTTCCTCCTCTACAATATTTCTTCACAATAAATGTAGTAGTACTTGACAATAAATAGATTTTAAACCTAGATGAAAACACATATTGACCCAAAGGGGTAGCTTTCACTTTTTAAGTGGTTATGCAGATAATCTAAAATTTATATGTACATCTATGTAATTACTGAAAAGCCTCAAGAAATTTAAGCATTTCATAAAGAATTTACAAAATCACTAAAGATATGTCTACTGACGATCCTGCTGGGTTCATGAAACCCAGCTGGAGAATCACTGGAGATGCCGAATCTAAAATTAGACAATCTTCGAATCCTGAATCTAGCTCTTGTTAGTGATATGATCAAGAAACCGTTAAATAATCTTCATAAGACTTTTTCTGTTCATATGTACAGTGGGCAAAAATAGTAATATTCCCTACCCAAGAGATAAAATTGTTCACCATACTCCCTTGTATTCATTGCATACTTAAAACATTAGCTATTGTATTATTAGTTGCTCTATATCCTCATCTCTGAGAGGAAAGCATGAAGATTGGCCAGCAAGACTATGGACAGTGCTGAAGAAGTTGTATTGAGTTAGCCTGGATTATAGATGTATTTAAACTGCAGAAACTTAAATTCTGCTACATTCTAAACTAATGGAATTTTAGAAGTTGACAGTACATGCTGTAGATTTTAATAGCTTACTAACTTTTACCAAGACTCCACATAAAATGTTGCATGAAGCAAAGGGTTGATACCTTCAGTATTTTTAAATATATTTTTCCTCATCCGTATCTTTCCAGTTGTTTTTACTCCTCCAACTGTGCCTGTATAGCTCCAAAATAAGTCTTTGTATTATTTGAACTATCAAGAAATTTTTATGGATTTCAGTCAATCATTAAATCAATATTGATTACTTCAACCCACTCTACTCCAGAAATGTGATGTTATTTCAAAATGAAATAAAGTAATTCTCTTAAGACAGTTTATATTAAATTTTAAAGGGCATAAGAGTCACCACAGTGTCATTGCTTCTTGACAGTTTTATAATCTGATAAGATTTCTATTGGTAGAATATACAAGGGATATATTTGAACATGGGCCTTCCTGGGATGTGCTATTACCACAGTTTCTGTCACATTGAGTTACCAGGATCTAGACATTTCATTTTACTTATAAATTCCAAAATCATTATCTTTATTATCTATTCCTTCAAAGAAGAATGAAACACAGATATGACATGTGAGAGTTGATGAGTCAGTGCAAGGTCTAAACCTTAAGAATAAAAATGTCATAAAATTGTTTTTATGTCCCATGTCCTTTCTTCAACTTTACATAGACATCATCAGAACAATGATGTGTGGATGTAAATGTATCTAAATTAATTGTACAATCACAAACATTTACTTTATGGTAGATAAAAAGATCTTTCAACTGACCATGAACAGAGCTCAAATGCAGAATATTCTTGAATGCATAATTACATCCCATGAGTGCTATGAGAATTAATGAGTTAAAAGTGATTTGAAATATTTTGATGAGAAATGTCATTAAGTTCTTTATAATCTCAACTTCTTAATTAAATTTCCCAAGGCATATCATTTTATTACTGTCAAATTCAAGTACTGGGTGTCCCTCCAATGTGACCTATGGTACAGAATTAAAGCTTTTACTTCTGGAAATTATAAAGACAGTAAAGAGTGTTTTTTTTTTTTTTTTCCAAAGTTAAATATATGATCAAAATCTGAAAAAACGGCCTTTCTTTACCCGGGAAAAAAAATAATTTTAATCCATTTTAGGACATGGACCTTACCTGAGATAAAGCTGCTAAAATATCAAAATAAATAAAGATGATTGAATACAGTATTTAACAATTTACAAAACACTAGTGAAAAAATAATTTCTAGGTAGAAACTGAACAAATGCCTGACATTAAACTCAGCTTCAGTAACTGATGTGCAAACATGAAATTTCTGTGTCTAAATAGAAGAGATCTATAGGGAGGAAGTAGTTATTAAAACCTCTGTCAAAAAGACATTTCCACATTTGAAAATATATATAAGGCAAATAGTTTCTTTGTGGTGTTTTCAACCCAAGACACATTTATATGAATGGTACATTCAATGATCATATATGCTGTAATTTTATAAAATATGAGACAGCTATAAATTAGTAGTATCAGTACTAATTTTCATGATTCATAGAATTTAGAATTCTGTCTAGGTAATAATATATGGTAGCATTAAAAGCTTAGTTATGTATCATTTAGTGACTTTCTTCTTTAATTTCTTCACTAAGAGGTACTTCAAGTTCTCTATTAAAAAATCACCAAAACAACATCATCCATCATCAAGTCAAAAATCTGTCTAAAATTAATATTGTCATTTAAAATATTATAAATTTTAACTGATAAAATGAATAACATTGAATATGTTAATAAATCAGATTTGTTACAAAGAACATTTTACTATTTTAGCTTTTTTATTTTATTTTATTTTATTTTATTATTACTATTTTTTATATATACTTTTTATTGCATTTTAGGTTTGGGGGTACATGTGAGGAACATGCAAGATTGTTACATAGGTACACACATGGCAGTGTGATTTGCTGCCTTCCTCCCCATCACCTATATCTGGTATTTCTCCCCATGCTATCCCTCCCCAACTCCCCACCCTCTGCTGTCCCTCCCCTTTTTCCCCCCAACAGACCCCAGTGTGAGATGCTCCCCTCCCTGTGTCCATGTGTTCTCATTGTTCAACACCCGTCTATGAGTGAGAATATGCG
>PVKV010026771.1:0-27464 GCA_004027835.1 Alouatta palliata
TTTTGCCATATTTGAATGATAATCTGAATTTTTTGTTTATAGATTTCTTCTTAAATTAACTTTATTCATCTTGCTAATTTAGTTCCAAATAGTGATTTTGAATGATCAGATTGGATCCATTTCCGAAATTGCTGAAATTCCCCAAGTTGCTTTTTGGCTTTCCCGCCTCTGATTTGGGAGGCGATTGCCCTGCTGCATCCTGTAACTTGCCTGCTTTTTTTCCCTGTGTGGGACTCCTGGGCTGGGGGGCTGTTGAATGAAGACAGCCGTGTTATGAAAGGGCCTCCTGTGCCGTCGAGGCTGTGCTCTATGAATGTCATTCCCTGGTGCACAAGAGTGCCCTCTACACGGGATACAGTCGGAATGCCGCCCCCCTGGAGTTATGTAAGGCAGCAGCCTTGGCCCTGGCACATAAGATGCTGTTGAATATTCTGCCTGCACCAAGTAAAGGGCACAGATAGAACTGCTTGATAGTATGTTGCTGGGGAGATGAGATTTTTGTAGTTAAAGAATACTACATTCTTAAAAATTTGGATCATAACCATGGGATTTTAATAGAAAAACTGTTGGAGATCAGTGTAGTCCCCTTATTTTACAGTGAAGAAGCCAAAGCCCAGAGAAGGGTATTAACTTTACAAGTGTCCGACAGTAGTTAAAACTTTTTATTTATTTTTGAGACAGAGTCTTTGTCACCTAGGCTGGGGTGCAGTGGTGTGATCTCAGCTTACTGCAACCTTTGCCTCCCAGGTTCAAGCAATTCTCCTGCCTCAGCCTCCCAAGTAGCTGGGACTACAGGTGTGCACCACCATGCTCAGTTAATTTTTGTGTTTTTTCAGTAGAGACAGGGTTTTGCCATGTTGGCCAGGCTGGTCTCAGACTCCTGACTTTAGGTGATCCACCCACCTCAGCTTCCCAAAGTGCTGGGATGACAGGTGTTAGCCTCTGTGCCTGGCCATAGAACTTGTTTCTGTTCCATTCTCACTGTGCCTGTACCAAGGTGTTGCTTATCCCAGAAGTCATGATGCAAGCCTGTGCTCTCTCTGTTGGAAGTTGTAGCAGTGTTTAGTTTTAGAATGTATTTGGGAACTTTAATTCATAATTTGGCTTTTTTTTTCTTGTAAATAGGCTGTACCAGTGCAGGTCCTCACTTTAATCCTCTATCCAGAAAACATGGTGGGCCAGAGGATGAAGAGAGGTGAGGAACGAGATGCTTAACTCTCTTAATAATGGCGATAGCTTTCTGGAATCCATGTGGTGTACTACTGTAAATATGTGCCAAGGTAGTTCCGTCTTCTCCCCACCTTTGCTTTTGAACTTGACTCTCATCTAACCCCCTGCCCCCAAGTGCTGGAATGCTTACTTGCTGGGCTTAAAGGAGTTGACAAATGGGGACACTTGAAACAATTTGGTTTTGTAGCATTTATTGAATATAGAACTAATACAAGTGCCGAAGGGAACTAATACAGGAAATGTCATGAATAACAGTACTGTCAGCCACTAGCAAAATCAGTCATCATTATGAAACATAGGAAGCTTCTTAGATTAAAAAAAATTGAAAACTAGTCGAGACTTCATTTGTATGCGTCTGTTTTCTGAAAGCCTTTCAGGAAAATATTAAATTTAAGGACAAGATTATGTTTGTAACAGAGGCCCTGGGACATAGCTTTGTTAGCTATGCCAGAAATTAACAGGCTTAACTCAGTAACTGAGAGTTTACCCTTTGGTACTTCTGAAAGGAGGCGCACCCCCATCTTTCTTCCCAGAGCATTAGTCTGTAGACTTGAAGCCTTGCTGGAAGAGCTGTGTCTAGAATGCCCAGCTATTTATGTTTACTCAGTCAAGTTTTAATTTAGCTCATGAACTACCTTGATGTTTAGTGGAATGAGCTGTAATTCATCTGATGCTTTTTCATTATCAGGCATGTTGGAGACCTGGGCAATGTGACTGCTGACAAAGATGGTGTGGCCGATGTGTTAATTAAAGATTCTGTGATCTCACTCTCAGGAGACCATTCCATCATTGGCCGCACGTTGGTGGTAAGTTTTCATAAAAGGATATGCATAAAACTTCTTGTAACATACAGTCATGTATCTTTTCACTTCATGTTACTCATGGTTTCTAAAGATCCAGATAAATTGTACTTGCAGTTCAAATTGGGAAAAGCAGTTTTTCTGGATGATTACAGTGAAAATGAATTATTATATCTAGGTCAGTTAAGAACACTGTTCTGCTAAGATGCGGTAAAAAGCAGGTTACATTTGAGCATATTAGAAGATCTGAATTGGGAAAGACAGAAGTATTGTTTTGTTTTAAAGCGGTCAGATTTTCTTGCCAGGATTCGGTTTCTCACTTGTTAAACAGAACATTTTGTAAGTTTAAAACCTGGGATGGACTAGAGTATTCATGTTCACTCAGGTTTGCAGGTTATCAGGTCTGCAGGACTGGTTTAACTTGTGGAAAGCTGCTGCCCCAAGTTATCCTGGGGAACTGCATCTGGTTCATGCCAAACGCCAAGCAGAGGCTCGCTCTACCTACCCTTGAGGGTATTAACAGTCAGTAGTCACTTCCATTCAGGTGACCCTTTCTATGGTTTTCTTGAGCCATAGTTGTAAAGCAGAAAAATCGTTTATAAAGCTTTGATGAGCAAAATTCAAAATACTGTTGCTAAAACATGAAGGTATTTTTAGGGTTATATCTTATTTATAGGCCTGTTGCTCATTTGGCATGAAATTTTGAGGGTTTTCGTTCACTTTCACTTTCCTTATTTTCCAAAGCAATTAAAAAAACTGCCAAAGTAACATTCACTGCTGAACTAAGTTTACTGTAATTTATGGAGGATTAAGAGTAGCGTGTGGTGGTCTACAACACAGTTATTTGGGTTTTTAGTATTTCATTTAGACATAGCAACACTTACCTAATGTTTAAAGGTAATGTCTTTGCAACACCTAGACAAAGCCTTTAGTAGTAGTTTCTACTTTTAAACTACTAAATATTAGTATATTTCTCTACTAGTAGAATTAATGTTATTTTTCTAATATTACAAGGTTCTTAAACATCTTTTGGGTATTGTTGGGAAGAGGTAGTGATTACTTGACAGCCCAAAGTTATCTTCTTAAAATTTTTTACAGGTCCATGAAAAAGCAGATGACTTGGGCAAAGGTGGAAATGAAGAAAGTACAAAGACAGGAAATGCTGGAAGTCGTTTGGCTTGTGGTGTCATTGGGATCGCCCAATAAACATTCCCCTGGATGTAGTCTGAGTCCCATTAACTCATCTGTTATCCCGCTAGCTGTAGAAATGTAACTTGACATCAAACACTGTAATTTTAAAAGCGTAATTGTGTGATTTTTTAAAAAAAGTTGCTTTAAAGTACCTGTAATGAGAAACTGGTTTATGATCACTTGGAAGATCTGTATAGTTCTATAAACCTCAAATTAAAATGTTGCAGTGACTTGTATTTTGCCAGACTTAATCACAGATGGGTATTAAACTTGTCAGAATTTCAATTCTCATTCAAGCCTGTGAATAAACACCCTGTATCGCACCTATTTTGAGCCTATTAAAGAATCCAAATTCAAACTAAATTAGCTCTGATGTTTATATAAACAGCTTCAGTGGAACAGATTTACATTTTGAAAGTTTTGAGACTATCAAAATGCATACTTTTTAAACAGCAGGTCTTTTAGCTGAGACTAACACAACCCTGCTTAGACCAATAGGCTGTCCTCAGTAAGCTTTAGGGAAATGTGTCCCTGCTTAGTCATTTTAGCATTCATAAAGTACTTCCTTATTTTAAAAAGATGTTATGGTGTAGGAGAGCCATTGATAACTTAGCTTTAAAAGGCAGTTTCAGCCTTAGCTAGCTAATGAGATTATCTATGTGCCAGAATGGCACAAATTCTACATTCAAGGGTAGAGGTTGGCACAAACTACTTACAGATTAGCCCTTTAAAGAAATCTGTAGCATTAGAAGATGGAACAAAGGAAATGTTTTATTGTGGGTTCTGGCTGTTTAAGAATTTACACACTGACTTAGTGAAATTGAGTCACTTTCTCTTAATATGTACCTGTGAGAGAATGCTTTTAAATGTTAATCTAACTCAGGTTTGACTAGTTTATTCCATTGGAAATTATTTCTGATAAACCAGGAATAAGTGACAATCTTGTTTGTTCATAAATAGGTACTTTATCAAATGTAAGATGACTTAGGAGAGGAAAAGCTAAACTGAAGACAAATTTGTAGTGTTTCCAAAGTTTTAAAATTACAGTAAACAATATGCTCACAGTTAAGTGGTGAAAACAACCATCCTTTAAATCTTGGTAGAGAATCTTTAAAAAACAGCATTTAACAGGTTTTCCTAATGCACTTTGTTGCATATGTGGAATAATTCAAATACAGAGACCTACTTAAGGCTTTTAAAGCTTCACATGTAAAATCGCACTAGTAGTAGCTTATTCATGTGCATATAGGATGTTCTCAATACTTTCAATTGGAAATACAGGCTGTAAGTCCTTGAAGTCTGGATATTGGGTAATCATGTATTCTTCCAGAAGCCCATTTGTTAGGACCTTTAACTTTCAGTGGGCCAGTGTAAAATTAAGGACAAGTTTTATAATTTAAATTCACAAAGCAATTTCCTCTCATTTTCTAAAAGCACGAATATAAGGACATTGCCCTAGATATATATTCTCCCCATCAAATCAAAGGTCTTATTTAAAAACCAGAGTAATAAAGCAGCTTTGCCTGAGGATGAAGGCAAAGACGAAGTTAACTGCTCAGCACACAAACTAAGAGTTTAAGTAATTAAAAACAGCTTTGAGGCCATAAATACTTGGATAGTGTGACATCAGATCTTGGCACTGGATTTTCTGCGATTTCAGATGAAGGCTTGGCTTGGCTTTGAATGTCTTCATGTGATAATTCTTGGATAACCTACGATTTTTCCTAGTTAACCCAGCAACTTTAAGCAAAAGAAAGTACATATGGGGAAAAAGTTCAGTTTTCTACCTCTGCCCAGCAGGGGAATTAAAAAACTGGTAAAGGCAACAGGCAAGGCTTATATAAGAAAACAATAGGTTGCAGTGAAGTCCTCAAACATACAACAGAAAGCTTTTAGGGTGCAAATGTTAACCTTGATTTCTTTTACCCTTTTGAAAAATTTAATGGGATGGTTAAAAAAAAAAAATACACGCAACCTTCTAACGTAATATCCAGGCAATCAGATAATTTGTAGTACAACTTGTAACACCGGTATCTAACTTTCTCCAGCAAAATCTCCTTACAAATTAATTAGGGCAACATTTACCACAAAGCCAATGAGGAAGAAAGAAACCTCAACTAAACTGCAAACACAGCTTTTCAATTGACATTAAAACAACTAACCTTTAGCTAAAAATGAAAAGTATTACGTATGAAAGAATAACTACATAAAGTGTCTTATTTCCATCAGATAAGTCTAATTTAGACTCCAATACAGTATTAACAGATCAAACTTTGACGGTGAACAATCCTTTTCCACCTTAATGCAGTGTAGGAAGAATAGCACACATTAAAGTTTGTTACGAAAATAGAGTTTATTAAAAACATCCCTATTGTTTTGAGGAGCTTTCACCGTTACCTTGTCTTAAATTAAAAAAAAAAAATAGCACTTCTAATTACGATTTGTAAACTTTTTAAAGTCAAAACTTTTAAAAAGTTACAGCAAAAAGGGTAATATTCATTCATATTTTCAGTATTTTTTGTTATTTTGTGGCTATTTTTAAATAGAAGGGAAGCAATCAAATTGCTTACAGTTCCCCCACCAGCTCGCGCGGGGCTGCAGTACAGCGGGAGCGGATATAATACAGCATCTGTACACCTCAAGCTCTACACTCCAGGAAGTGTCACTGTCACATTTTCACAAATTCCAGTCTCTAACGAGGAGCCTCTGCTGCTGAGCCAGAATCCTTTTCGGGTTCAACGGATGAGGTAGCCTCAGCAGGTAACTCTTCAGAAGGCTTTAGGACTGCGGCCTCAGGCTCTCCCTTCTCAAGTTCTGAAGCAGTGTCTACATTTCCCACTTGGCTAATGGGAGGTTCAATGGTTTTGTTACCACCTGACCTGTCTGTCACCTCAGGCTTTTCCTTTCCTCGGGTCTCTTCCTTCTCTCTACGAGACTCTCTATCTCTAGAATCTCTCTCTCTGTCTCGATGCCCACCAGAGCGTCTATTTCTGTCTTCCAAGTCTCTGTGCCTGTCCCGGTCAGGGCTCCTCCTTCCCCACTCTCTCCTGTCACGGTTACTATTATCTCTATCATCATTACGGTTCCCATACCGTTCCCGGTCATTTTCCACCCTATTTCCGAAAGATCTTCTTCCAAACCTTTCTTGGTCTCTACCTGAATTGAACTGCTGCCTGTTATCATTTCTAAACTGCTGCGCCTGCTGCTGTGGTGGTGGAGGCTGTTGCGATGGTGGCGGCTGCTGCTGCTGCTGCTGTTGCTGCGGTTGCTGGGGCGGCTGCGGCTGTGGCTGCTGTTGCTGCTGCGGCGGCTGTTGCCTTCCGTCTCTGTCTTCAGGACCCCCTGGGCCTGGCCCTGGGCCCCCGAGCCCTGGCATTCCACCAGGCCTAACAAAGGGGCCATGAGGTGGGAAGGGACCTTTCATTCCGTGAGGCGGAGGCATCGCAAAGCTCGCCGGTCCTGGCGGTGGGCCTCTGTGCATCATGTGCGGCGGCAGGGGACGGGGCGGCATCAGAGGGAACCGCTGTAAGTGAGGTGGGGGCATTCCCGGAGGGCGCTGGAGCGGGATGAGGCCGGGCCGGGCGCCAAGAAGACCAGTAGATGGTGCCTGGAGTCCAATTACAGGACCAGGGGCAACTCCTTGAGTGCCTAAAAGATGATAAAAATAAAAATGTAAATAGGACAGAAGATGGCACTTCAGTTTCAGCTGTGTTCTGTGGAGCTTAAAGCACAAAATTCAATCCACCATCTTCAAATTTCATAGTTTGCCAGTCTGTCACAAACCCAGTGTGAGGTCCAGTAACAAGCTAAGGCAAGCAACTGCAAAGACATCTTTAAAATATCTAATACAGGTAGGGGCCAAAATAAACGGGAAAGAAAATAGTAATGGTAATAACGATTTTTGAACAGTATGTCAAAATCTCCCGTGGCTTTCATTAGAAGCTGTTTTCCCATTCCAAATACATTTGAGAAACACAATGTGCTAAGTCCAAATGAGATGAATACATTATCAATAACTATTCAAGCCAACTAGGCATACTGCAGGTGCACACTTAGAAAATTTACAATCTAAGTCTTTTTACTTATTACTAGGAAAAAAGGAGGTCACTGAAATAGAAAATCCGGTAAAGAGGAAGATTCCATGCTACACTTAGTCCATATTAAAATGCCTCATGTAGTTATTATGCAATGTGCATCAATTAAACAATAATGTCTACAAAACAAAGATCCATATGCAAATGTGAAGTTTATTGTTACAGTTCCTTTTTTCAAAGCACAGCACCATATTTAACTTGCGAGGCCATCATGACGTGAATAATGCTCAGTGTTCAGCAGCTCACCTTCTATTCATTCTTTCAAAGGTGGCGAGTCTGGTAAGGCTGATGCTGTTAAAGTTAACAGCGACTTCCTGGTTTTATTTTCCCACTTACATGCGGGTTTGCTCATACCGGTGTAAGAGTCACAGAAGTTCAACAACCCGTCATTTTCTGCTTGGGGTTCACCACTTAAGTAACAGAAAAGCACTGGGATCTCTTAATTTATTCCTTTGCAAATATAAATATTGCAAGGCAAATACATAACACTATGACTGAAAGGAGTTATTCAGTCATATTCCATTATGACTAAAAGGAACATAATGGAAAACATTCCAGATACAGTAGTTAAGAAAATGCCATTTACCCACGTGCTGCAGAAAGGTCTTTGAGCAAGTTATGGGTTATCGTCAGTTAGCAATGATCAGAAAAATGGCCAATACTTCAGTACTATTTTCTTTCTTCCTCAATATAATGTTATTTTAGGTTTACAACTTGAACCAATTTCTTCCCACCTACTTTAGCAAACTTAGCAAGTCCTGTTTCTAGATTTTATGTATTAATAATTATGACAAACAATAACTTCTACTTTTGTTTTTGCTACTCACAATGTGTTGTCCAGTAGTACTTGTTAAACTTTAACACTAAAGTGGACCTGAAAATGTATGTACACCAGGTTGTAACTCTTTTAACATAAAGACTCACCAGCTTTGGTATTTACATAAACAAAAATATCTTCTTCTAAATGTTTAAAGAGAAATATGTTTGGTGAAGTATCTTTTTGAACATGTGCCTTAGTATTCTGGCTTATAAAATGGGCATAGTAATAATACCTGCCACTTGTTGAGATCAAATAGGATAAAATATGTAAGAGTGAGTTCAGTATTTGACTCATGTAACTGCTGAAATTATTCTGCACGTCTGTTTAGAAAGGTAATAAATATCCTAACACTAAACATTTCATTTTGCAAAAAACACAACATTTCTACTTCTGATAATTAAAATCTTAATCAATTCTTCCTGCTTCCCCAACACCTGCCATAGTTTAAAGTCAAGTACTTGGGTAACTGGAAAAAATACACTGAACTTCCATACGTCAGGTCTAAAGTTGGGAAATGCTAATTACCACAGCAAAAACGCCAAAAATTGTGAAACAGATGAGGTGATAACTGCCCCTTCACAGGCTCTTCAGACTCTTTGGGAAAATCCCAGATAATGAACATGTACAGGACAGGATGCCACCTATACTGTATCTCAGATCAAATGAAAATCTTCTTTACATCATTTGAGAAATATCTACTGAGTATATACCATACCCTGGGGCATCAGAAGCACATGTCCTTGCTTTCACTTTGTAAAGGAATAGTGTAGTCCCAATACCTGTGGACTTTAATCCAAAACATAAAATGCATTATGTCCAGCCAGTCTCTTTTAATAGGGGTATCATTATATAGAAGCACCTGAAACAAACAGAACTTTACTTTCTCATCACCTTTTGTTAGGAAAGATTTGTTTTCCAAGACTAAAATGACCAATGCTTACTGTTACGGAGGTCAACATAGCACATTCCGGTGCCTATCTATAGGTTTAAGTGGCCATGCCAAATTTTAAAATAACACCAGAAAAACAGGGGAAACAGTTTCAAAGCATCTTATTATAACAAGAGAATTTAGCTGAGATGAGTCTTCAAAAGGAAAGGGATTCCTGAAGGTCGTACTCCTGACTGCCCCATGACTTGGCTTCAAGTATCTGACAGTGGCTAAAGGATGCAAAGCCACTTCAACTTTGTACAGAGGACAGAAAATGGGCCAATTCGGTAAAACACCAACCCCAGTCTGAAGGACCACATCTCTTAAGTACTTTACAGCGTTCATTTGAGGGTATAAACAGATTAACAGGGTTAATATTTACAATAATCATGAACCTCCTATAAGAGCCCAATTTTTATAAAGAATTGCCTATCCCATACATGTGGGTATTTGTGTGTGAGATTTGCTTAAAATTGTATACTCAAATCCTTTCCCTTCTTTGTAAATAAAGCTAAAAAGATGTGTGGTCAGCTGGGTTTCCTTTTAACCCTCTGTGTGTCAACTAAATTTATGATTTCTGATAGAATATTCCCAGTCCCAAATGGCCTTCAGAAGACCACAAAATTTATCTGTAGTTCCTTTTTTCCCTTTTGCAGTGAACATATAATGCTTTTATAATCAAATTATATTAAAAATATATTAGGTGGCAGAAGACCTTGGCAAGCATGCCAGCTAGGAAAGCTGGCATTATGCATAAACCATCAGAGTATATTATGAATTACTCAGGTTAAAAAGGCATTCAAAGCAATTATTCATTTCATCTGGAAATACGTGTGATATCACTGACAAGTTTTCTAAAGTTATAATTTTTTTAAAAAACTCAATTCATTCACATTATGTATTAAATACCTGAATTTTTTATTACCTCATTTAATAGTCCTTTCCTTCAAAAGGGACAAAGTTTAGTAGAAATAGACAAATTTCAATTGCTGTAGGAGATGGCACATAGTGGTACAAAGGTAGAACTGATAAAGCTGGTGTGTGAATCTGAGTGGGGGTCCTGGGGATGTCTGAATTGGATCTCAAAGGAAAATAGTCAAGGCCAGTGTGAGTTAAGGAGGGACACTACTATCAAGACATTACTAGCAGCTTTTGAAAAGGCATAGCAAGGTAAAGCAGTGGCGTGTGCTGTTCAGAGAACCACAATAAAATGACTTGATGAAAACTAAGGAAGGAAGGAGAAAATACAGATGAGGTTTATGAGGCTGAAGAGGTAAGTCAGGGGCAATTCAGACTATATATGCCGCAAGGAGGAACTTGGACTTTGACTTCTAGTGGTGCAGAAAACCAAGGAATTTTTAGCAGGAATAAATGATTCTATGATTGTTTTTGATAGGTCCTTCTGGCAAGTAGTATACAGGATAACAAAGAGGGGAAGGCCCCTGGAGAGTAGTTAGGCACTTGTTTGGAGAATCCAGTAGTGACAGTGACAGTGACAAGAGACCGAAGTGAAAGAGAGGCGCCAGAGATGGAGGACACACTGAAGACATTTAGTGGACAGGAAGGACGGGGTGTAAGCAATGAAGGAACACAGCTCCTGCCTTAACTGAGCGAATACAGCTGTCAATGCAACATCAGAAGAGTGATGGTATTAACTCCCCTGAAATATAGGTGAAACAAAAAGGGGCTCAGACCTGTGAAATAAACTTTTAATACAGTAAGGTTTTAGGGCAGACCAAAAAAGTGATAGCTCCAAGTGCCTGTATTCAAATTTGAGGAGCAGAGAAAACACACTGGAGTTTAACTAAAAATAACCAAGAATCAGTAAATATTTCCTATGATTCAAAAAACAGCTGTTTTACAATTAAAAAAAAGGAGGTGGGGGAGACACCATTACCATCTACAGCAAAGATGCCCGGAATGGTGTGAAATAAAGAACAAGTACATTAAAGGGCTATAGGGAAGGTGGGAAAAAGGAAAGTTATTTCATAGTTGGAGTCCAATGTGGACTTTGAAATCTCAGGAGAATGTGCATAACGGATACAAAAGGCATATAAATGAATAGGGTGGCTTTCTGTCATGAAGGACCACAGAGTGTATGCAGTCAGGGAGACAGATATAAACATTAAATGTAAAAGGTCTGATTTAAATACTGTGTGAGTGACCAACTGCATCAGTTAGACAAATCTGCAGAAGATGCAAAATTTCAGTGGGATCTTTACAGAAAAAGAGGAACGAGTCCGTTTCTCTACCTTTTTTTTTTTTTTGGCCAACAATCCTATCTTCCATTCTACCAGAGCTACCACCTCTAGGAGCTCTAGAGATTTGATCACTAATAACACTATTACTTCCAAATTCCCAATTTCAAGTACCCAACTCTTTACCCGCTTCTCCTCTTTCCAGGTTATTCTCTCCAGGTCTCCTTTCTCCAGACAATCTTCAATCCCACCAGGCTCATGCCCCCCCAGGCCCTTCATGTCTTTATGTTCCTCCTTACCTGTTTTGGAGTCCATGGCTCTCCCTCACCATATCTACCTGGAAAATCCCCAACACTGGTTTTCAATGCAACTCTTCTGCCTAATCTTCACCTGGATGTGGCTGTGGGTTGCTCCACCCCCAGTATGCTGACTGCTCTCATTTAAAATTTTTGTTAACTACAGCCCAAGTCCACCCTTCATTCTGGTCAGCAATCTTTAACATTTTCCTAGTAAACCCATATTCTCATGTCCTGGATATCTATTTCCATTTGCAAGTTTCTCCTTAATCCTGCCTACTCTTTTGTTTTTATAGTAACTTTAGTGGCAAAATTCACACAGCCTATAATTTACCCACATAAATGTACAATTCAATGGTTTTAGTATATTCACAGAATTGGGCAGCTATCACAATCAACTTTAGAACATCTTTATTATCTTAAAGAAAATCCTGCATCTGTGGGCCATCTCTATTTCCCCAGCTTTCCCCTCACTTAAACCAGCCCCAAGCAACCATGTTTTCTGTCTCTGTGGATTTGCCTATTAACATTCTGTATAAATGGAATCATAAAATATGTGGTCTTGTGTGACTGACTTTTGCTTGACGTATCTTCTCAAGGTTAATCCATGTTGCATTAAGTCCTTCGTTTTGTTGATATTCCATTGTGTGAATATATCATATTTTAGTTATCCTAGTTAGCCTGTCATTAAAAATGGTCTTTAGAAAAAGACTTTCTCATCCATCCAAATGCCACCAAATCTACCAATTTACCTGCACCTGAATCCACATTACTCCTGCTGTCTGTGACTGTCCACACTCCAACAGCTGCACCTGTTATCTGCATCCCCTCTCTCCTACATAACGACCTAGCACACAGCCCTTCTTGCTTGCACCAACATCCTCCCCTCTACTGGACTTCCCAATGGTAAGTATACCGTAGTTTTGTCCATCTTTCAGAAACAAGAACAAAAATTAAAAACTCCGTTACCCTGGACCTCCTTCCAGGTATCACCCCATTCTGTTGTTCCCCTCTATAGCAAATCTCCTGAGATGTTCAAAATCGTAATTGTATCCTTCATCTCCCATTCTCTCACAACCCTATATAACTTGGCTTTTGAACTCATCAACCCAATGAAAGCACTTTTCTCAGGGTCACTAGGACCCTTCATTTTGCTAAATCCAGCTGCCAAGTTGCAGCACTCTTTCTTGATCCATCAGTGTCATCTGATAGTTCTTCTCTCCCTCTTTCCTGCCTAGAAACTCTACTTGGCTTCCAGAATCTCTCTCTCAACTTTTGTATTCTAGCCCACGGGCTACACCTTCTCAGTATCCTTTGCTGGAGAGTACAGTATAGATAGTGGTCAAAAGCACAGGCTCCTGTTGGAGTGAGGCTACCTTGAATTCTAGCACTGCTACTTGTAGCTATGTGACCTTTGGAAGATTACTTCATCTCCAAGTGCTTCACCCCCACCCCCACCCCCACTCCCAACTATAAAATGAAGATAACCCTGAGGACTGCAAGGCTTAAATAACTGAGATATACAAACTGCTTGAGAGCTCCTTGCATGTGGAACTATGTCCATCTTAGCTCTCAGTATCATATTCTTAGCTGCTAAATGCTGAAGAATTATTGTCCTCACACCTCTCATCACTTCTCTTATTATATTCTCTCCTTAGGTAATCTCACAGGCTCCCGAGGCTTTAAATATTAGAATTTACATCTCTATGAGATGCTATCAGTTGTTTACTTGGCATCTGTACCTGGGTATCAAAGTTAAAATAGCCAACGTTTTAATTTGATAGGCTCCCCTCAAACCCACTCCTACAGATTCGCACATCACAGGAATGGCAATTACATTCTACCAGTTGCTCACATGAAAAACTTGAGTCATTCTTGACTCTCTTTCACATTCCTATTTAAACAATAAGGCAATTCTGAAGGCTCTATCTTCAAAATATATTCAAACTCCAATCACTTATCACCTCTATTGCACCAACCCAATGCGGGCTAGCTCCCATCTCATCTGCTGCAGCAGCATCAGAACTGGTCTCCTTTTCCCTCTTACCAATTTCTAAAGTCCATTTCTCTAACAGCCACAGTAATACTTTAAAAACTGTAAATGAGATCATGTCATGGGTAAAAAGCTCTAGTTTCCCACTGCACTCAGCCTAGCGCTCAACCACCTTCTCTAAGCTCATCTCCTGCCACTTTCTTCCCTTTGCTCTCCTTTCCCACTGTGGTCCTTAAACAAGCCCCATTCCATCTCAATTCAGGTCCCCTTATCTTTGGCCCTCACTCTACATTCCTTTCCTCTGTATTTACATGGGAGTATTCTCTTAATTACTGGTTCAGATGCCTTCCCTAGCCATCATTATTTAAAATTGCACATATCCATGTTACAGCCTTAAATTTCCTAATTGTCCTGTTTTACTCTCTTCATAGAAGTATCTCCATGTTAAATTATTAGTTTACTTATTACCCAGGTCTGCAATATAAACTCCAGGACAGGTTTTGTTTTGTTCATTCTGGTATTTCTAGTACCTAGAAGGGTACCTGGCACACAATGGTTATTGATTAGATATTTATTCAATGTATGAGTGAATGGTGGTTGCAGAGGTGATGATCAAACTCATCAAGGAGACGATACCCTTCAGGGGATTAAGAATAGAGGCTACAGGGTCCAGATCTTTTCCCAGGGTGGTAACCATCTTTCCAGCATAAACCTAGAAGATTTGAACTTTGAGATAGGATGCAGTTTTCTTTCAACCTCCTTTTCTGTTCCTTGTCGCAGTTCCACCGTTCTCTACAGAATAAGTGTCACTGTGGCATTTTGCATGAACTCAAAAATGAAATTTTCTCACATGAAGAAAAAGATCAACCACTCTTAACTCTTTCATCAATGCCTGAAGATCCCTAAGCATATATCCCTAAGTATTTTTTAATCAAGTATTTTTCTTTTTTCATTCAGACCTGCAGAAAATTGAAATAACAGTACAACCAACATGGTATTTCCTTTGCCTAGATTCACCAATAACATTTAGGCCTATTTATTCTGAAAACACTCCTAGGTGATTCTTATAGTAAGCATTATGTTCTGAGAGCTGGGGAAAATAGAAGTATAAGGAGCGAATTTTCAAAGACTAAGAAAAAGCATCTTTCAGACTGTATCATACATTAAGATTATACTGAAAAAATGATGCTTAGAATGTTTGCAAGAGATTAAGAGAAATTTGAGTTTTCAATAATACATACTGCAGATATACTGAGATGTATGTAACTCATCTCTTTTTGGCACAAGGGTGCATTATGTTTTGATAACATCTAATACATGAAAAACAATTACAAGTGAAACTGGAGAATGATTATCTTTTTCAAATGCTTGGTTTTTTCAAAATAATGTACAGTAAGCTCTGTATGGCTAACTTCCCAATAGATTTACTTTTTAGAATTTCAGTTAGTATACTACTACTATGTTACTATAATTGACAAAGTACATCAGCTATGAGTTGAAAATTTCACTATTAGAGTTAATAAGTTTGAAATCTACAGTTAACTTTCTATCATTGAATGAGATTACCTGTAGGCAATTTTATTTTCAATGTTAGCTGGAAAAAAATCTTACCCGAAATTCTTTACAGCAATTAACTTTGTCTACCAAAATCAATCTAGAGCCCAGAGTCACTGACCTTCCCACCTTCCTCAGGATGTCCCTCAGAGAGATTTAAATTTAAGACATTCTTCAGACTTGTACTCTAGAGCAGCCTAAGAAGTGACAGCCCAGGAGAAATGGAGACATCATGTTAAAATATTTCAAGGTTTTCTGCAAGACTTTCTCCATGTTTCATTTGAAGTGTTTTGCCCTTGTGAGAAACTATGGTGTGTTCACGTGTAAATGCATATCCATGCCAAATATTTGCTGTAGATTAATCACTGTTTTGCATTATCCACTATATCCAATGAATAATGTTATATACTAAGTTGAAGGTACTATAATTCGTATTTAAGAAATCATTTCTACTATGTAACACTAGTGGAATAACATAATGCAATAATCAGAATACCAATTCAAATATTTTAAAGCTTTCAAAGAAGAATGCTTTTATAAGATAAGTAAACAGGCTTTTCGGGTACCAAATCAAATACCTGATACATCACTTTAGCTTATAATTTAATGTAACCAGATATTAAAGTTCAAAAAAATTTAAAACGCAAAAATTGTTTTTAAAAAATTAGGTATTACGTTAGTATTTTAAAAACTCTACTTTCTTGAATTTTCTTCAGGCTTCCTTTAAATGTCAGTGGCTAACTAGTGCATTAGTAGTAGGTTGGTGCTTTAATGTTCTAATAAGTGTTGCTAAAAATTGTGAGCTATCAAAAATCATAAAATTCTAGACAGAAATTGGGCAAAGAAATCCAAACTTCAGTGAAATCATCAAAATCAAATTCCAATTTTAAAGCAACTATTGAAATTGTTGGTAAAGTTATTCAACTTCTAGGCAGTTTCAGGGATCATAATGATAGCATAAAAACATTTACACCTGTTTAAATATAATTCACAAACCAACTCTGTCCCCACAATTTCCTGAGGTGTCCAAATCTGGAATCATCAACGCAAAAGTCTACTGAAGCCATGCCGGGACTGCAGCACATCACACCACTGCCTAGTAATTCAGCTACAGGCCACCAACTTGTGACTTGTGCTTTAAAACCTTTGGTAACAAAAATTACAAGTAGGAAGTGATCTTACAAATACCCAATTCTTATTTATAAACTTTATCATCATCTACAGTAGTGTGACAAAAACTGGCAGTAATCTTTTCATATTGATAATTAATGAATAAATATACTTGTTAAGAGGCTTTCCTTTTCCAAAAAAGGAATGAGTTCAACCTAGAACAGTGTTTGCTTGAAAAGATATTTTGGATATACTGGTAACACAGTAGAGATAGGTAACACAAACAAACATTTTTTTGTGTATTCTTTTTTATTGTTTGGAACACCAAAGTAACCCAAACTTTACATTTACAATGAACTTTTTAATAAAAATATGCTGTACATATTAGAGATACATGTTATACAAAAGTTTTTGAAAAGTAAACACAGACACTTACACAGTAAAGAGAATGAACTGGATTGCTATCATTTTTTAATATTCCTTCTCTCCTAAGTGACCAACAACTGTAGAATGTTACCTTTAGCTTTTATGAAACTACCACATTCTAGCTATTTTGGTGTGTGAGATTCTTTAAAATCAAGTAATAATGAATGATTATTGTGCATCAAGTAATTATATATTTTCAGATTATAAGTATTACTAAAAGAATCAAAATTTCTAAAAGTTGGTTTTATTCCCTCCAAATCTGGTAATACAACTCAACTAAGACCCAGGCTTAAGTCTGATGATATAGAAAAAACTTTAAACCAAACCATCCTAAGGCACCCACTGTCTCTTTCCAGTATAATCAGGCTTCACTACAGAATTTTTGGAGACCCACTGAACAACTGTTTGGTGCCTCCTACTTTAGAAATATTGCCGTATTTCACAAATTAAGATCCAAGAACTCAATTAAGTCTCGCTCACTGGAAAATCTATAGATCCCTAGGTGTGCTATTTATCACTAAACCGACACACATTTTCGCACTAAGCCAACTGATGGAACTTCGATATGTGTAAATTTATGATCTAATCTATCTCAAAAATATCTGATGCAACTATGTCAAGATAAATTTTTTCCTAAAAAGTAGGCCGGGCACAGTGGCTCATGCCTGCAATTCCAGCACTTTGGGAGGCTGAGGTGGGCAGATCACGAGGTCAAGAGATCGAGACCATCCTGGCCAACATGGTAAAACCCTGTCTCTACTAAAAATACAAAAATTAGCTGGGTGTGGTGGCATGTGCATATAGTCCCAGCTACTCAGAAGGCTGAGGCACAAGAATTGCTTGAACCTGGGAGGTGGAGTCTGCAGTGAGCCCAGATTGCGCCACTGCACTCCAGCCTGGCAACAGAGCAAGACTCTGTCTCAAAAAACAAATTTGCTTCTTCTGTCTGCCGATACAACAGTTTAAAACAAATCACAGCTGAAGTAATATAATTTTAGAATTGCAAAAGATATTCTTCTCTAGGTGTTATAAATGTAATCTATGACATTTCTTACGTGTAATATAAGCACCCACCATTCAGTAAGTGCCTGCCCTGCAGCAGGCCCCATAGCAAGTGCTTTATATATGTTAACCCATTACATCACTGTGACACCCTGTTGTGTCTGTCATTTTTATCCCCCTTTACAGATGAGGAAAGTGAAGTTTAGTATCAATTTCTAGGCTTACAGTTTTCTGGTCAGCATAACACTTCCCTTTATTATCTTAAAACATTAGAGTACCAAGAGGAAATATCAAAGCATCTTAGTTCTGGCATTCTATCACCCGGCTATCCCAACCTAATTACTGATCCTTTAGTACTGCAATACTGCAGTGTGGTTACCACATTCTTTTACCAAAATGATAAGACTGGTTAGTCTTGGATGAATCCTTCTTAATTTGCATACATATTTAAAACTCATACCTCTATAAGGTCAAAATTCATGTGATATTCTTTTCAAGACTGCTGACTGAAGGCACATGGAAGGCATTCTCTCTCATGACTGGAACTAAACTACTGTATTTTAGTTAAAAATGCTTATTTTAACAAAACTGTTTTTATTTTTCTTATGTCAAACTCTAAACCCTTATGGATTTAGAATAGCCTTCAATTTTAAAATTCTGTTTTGTAAGTTATGAACGAAGATAATCATCAGAGGTAAAATACGAACAGTCCTGCATTGAAAACCACCCACTCATGTAACAAATGTTCCCTTCTCATGGGTCCATCTAGTGGGAGGAAGATGGGTACGGAAACAGATATGTCAGGTGATGATAAATGCTACAACTGATGCAGAATTTAATTACATTTCTAGCTCTGCCTAGCTCACTATGTATTTCCAAGCTCACCAACTTCTCATCTGTGTTTGGTTTCACATGTTGGATGCAGAGGTTAAATTTTATGTTCAGTAGTGATAAGAAACAACAGGCTGGGTCTTCAAGACCTAAATGTTAAATCATAGGCAGGCTACTTACTACTCTTCAGGGTTGTTTGAAAGCGGTGGTCATTAAACTCCTGGAGATCATGAGATCTTTTCATTCATAAGTTTGTTAAGCCCAGTAAAAAGCACAAATGCAGCAATTTGGTAAATAGTTTCAGGTAGTCTAACATCCATGCACCTGAGACTAAGATTCACAATCAAGGGTGTGTGTGTGCACATGTGGGATGTGAAGAGAAGGGGTTGATCAGAAAACCATTCACAGATTCTATAATTCTTGTGCAATCATGTTAATATGAAAAAAAAAAAAAAAAAAGCATAACAAAACAGATCCAAAGATGTTCCCTGGTTCCTGGTCCAATGTTCCTTATATATAATATGATTTCCATGGGAAGGTAGAAGCTCTTAAGCAACTTCCTCATTAAACAAATGATTTTCCATCATTACGGTAACTATGTTCCTTTATCATTTTTGATAAATTTTAATTCCAAATCCTCTTTTACCATTACCTAATCTGTGTACTAAGAGAAATAAAATCAAGGCTATTATCAGCCTAAACTTAGTCTGGGGGAGGGCAAAATACAGTATACCATTTAAAAACAAATTGATTTTTTAAATTATAAATGTAGTACATGCAAAAAATAAAAAATTCCAACAGTACTGAATAGTATGGGTGAAAAGTAAAAGTCCTCCATTACAAACCAATGTTTCACTGTCCTACATCTCAAAGGTAATCAATGGATTCTTTCCTAAAACAACTCAGATTATGAAAGCAAACAGGCATATATATATATATCTTTGAAAAATACTATGGGCTCACAGGACTAGAACATTGCAATACTCTCAAGGTATTAACTTCCAATTACGAGATTCAAATGTTAATTATATTTGGCAATACCACTTCAAATATAACAATTTGTTAATTTAAAAGATGGTCTACTATAACAAGCATGAGATGTATTTATTCATAACTTAAGCAAGCAAGAGAAAGCCCTTTCTCTCTCTCTCTTTTTTAATTTTTATTTGAGACAGAGTCTTGCTCTGTCGCCCAGGCTGGAGTGAAGTGGTACGACCTCGGCTCACTGCAACCTCATTTCCCAGGGTCAAGTGATTCTCCTGCCTCAGCCTCCTGAGTAGCTGGGATACAGGTGCACGCCACCACGCCCAGGTAATTTTTGTGTTTTTTTAAGTGGAGACGGGGTTTCACTATTTTGGGCAGGTTGGTCTCAAACTCCTGACCTCGTGATCCACCCACCTCGGCCTCCCAAAGTGCTGGGATTACAGGTGTGAGCCTCTGCGCCCAGCCAAGAGTAAGCCTGCTTAAAGATGTAAAAGATCTAAGTCACACTGCCCCTGATCACAGTATTCAAGTTGTGGGTAAAAAGTACAAGAGATAAACTCCAGCCAAGTAAACTAAGAGTGAGTGGGAAAGTGGTACCTCAGACTGTGCAACCATTACTCAGAAAACAAAGCCATTTTATTGCAATGTATCAAAGATGAGCCCACAAAGAACGCTACCGAAGTCCATGGGTTTCAGATGGATAAAAATTGGTCCAGATAGAGAAAAATCTATGCTGTTAAAGAAATGTCCCTTTAAAAGCTGGGAAGAAACTTAGGTTAAGTGAATTATGAACTCTGTACCAATTCCTTTGCACAGAGATTACTTTCATCATTTTTCTATACTAAATAAGGATGTGAAGATCCAAACTTTTATTCAAAACAGACAAACATGATTTCATCTTTGAGATTATCTCTTGGTAAAGACCAAGTACACATATTTGACTTTAACAGGAATATCTTCCTCAAAAACAAAAACAACCAAAAAAAAAAAAAAAAACACCAAGTCTTAGAGATCATTTTACCAAAATTAACATTGTTTTTTTTAAAAAACCTAACTTGGGGATGGGGAGGTGGGGAAGGAAAATTAGTAATAAAAAAAATAACTTACCAAGAAGTGAAACAGGCTGGGTTACAGGAGGGGTGGGCAGATTCGTGGGTGCAGCAGGTGGCACAGCAGAGCCATACATTTTCACACTGTCACCAGACTCGGCGTTTCCTCTAGCCCCAGACACCACTGTTGGAATGGGATTTCCAATAGATAAGTCTTTTGTAGTGTCTTCATTTATACCAGCGATAGTAGCTAAGGAATATAATTATATCAACATGTGAAGCTGAATAATTAATTATCTCCCGGTCAACATTCTTCTGCCATACTATAGACCCTATTACTGGTTGACTCTCCCTCCTACACCCAGCTCCAAGACGATAAGCAAACACAAAGAAAAAAACATGCTTACAGTTTGGGATGCTTATTGGTGGAGTGTGAGGAGGAGGAATGGATACTGGTGGAGTTATAGGAGGTGGGGGTCCAGGAGGAAGAAAACCTAAAATAAGAGAAATAATGTCAACTTATGTTCTATCACTTCATTGCAGGCTCTAAAGTAAGTATGTTCTCAATTTGGTGTACCTGGTGGTAAATGCATTGGGTTGAATCCTGGGCGCAAAAATGGTGGAGGAGGAGGGGGAGGAGGAACACCAGGACCAAAGCCTGGAGGTGGAATTCCCAGAGGAGGTGTGAAAGCAGGTGGTTGGAGAGCACCAACTACAGGTGGACCCGGTTGATGTGGTGGGACCTAGAAAGAAAGATAAAAAATGAAACCACCTAACTAGACACCCTCTCATCCATACAGTAAGCACAGATAAAAGAGCATACTGTTGAAAAAACAGATGTTTCTTAATTTGTGCTTGTTAGACCGGTAAATTCATTAAATCAGGTGGTAGTTAACTTCTATTCATACGAACAGATAGAAATCAAAGCTGTGCTCTCCACTTTATGACAGCAAATTCATACTGTATTTCATTAGTGTTTACTGGTGTTCTGACATCATACATTTTAAAATGGTCCATGGTTCAATCAAGTAACTTTGGGCAATACAGGTCTAAGCCAGGCTACTTGGCAATTTACAATGGCTAAGCTCACGGGTCCTGGAGACAAACTGCCTGCCTCTCCCACCCCCTTTAGTTAGCTGTGTGACATTGAGCAAGCTATTTAAACTCTCTAAAATGGGAAAGTACAAACCACACAAAATTATGCTGATTAAATGAGTTAAAACATACTAAGTGCTGGTTCCTGGCACTTAATAAACAGCCAACAAACATTAGCTATTGTTTTTTGTTTTTTTTTTTAAGATAGATCAATAGCAGCATTAGATTCTCATAGGGGCATGAACTCTATCGTGAAATGCACATGTGAGGGATCTAGCTTGTACACTTCTTATGAGAATTTAACTAATGCCTGATGATCTGATGTGGAGCAGCTTCATCCTGAAACCATCATCCACTCCAGTCCATGGAAAAATTGCCTTCCAAGAAACTGGTCCCTGGTGCCGAAAAGGTTGGGGACCACTATTTTAACAGATTAGGCGGGTTTCTGTAAATGAGTGCTGACACACATTGTTTGTTTAGAACCTGCACTGGAAGGGCATATCCAGAAGGTCAACTGAATAACTGCCAATTAGGGGAGTCCTTTTAAATCACAGCTAAGAATGTACCAAAGCATATAGTTTTCCCTTCACAATGAGAAAATGAAGAGTTATGTTAATTCACTTTTGTGATAGCTTAGACTTACCTGATTCAGATTTAATGTGAAAAACTGAGGAAGAAAGGTATTGAAACAAAAATCTAGTAGGTCACACATAAAACTATGGGTCAAATTCTTATAATTTTCAAAGCGTTTTTAATTTTTCATCTCTTATGATGTAACAAAAACATGATGAGTATTTAACATATATTACTTCATTTAACTCTTAAAACAACTCTAACATATAAGGAATGCCAAAGCCAGGGACAAATAGGAAATTGAAGCTTAGAGGTTAGGTTACATGCCAAATGCCATATTGCTGAGTATAAACAATAGAGTTAAGAATTAAAACCAGTTCTACCAGAATCTATTCTTTCAAGTAACAGGTTGGTTGACTAGACAGCAAAGATTTTATAATAAGAACATAACTTCATGTTAAACAGGATTAATTAAAAATAGTTCAATCCATTTACAAATTTCATAATGATAGCACCAAGGTGAAGATTAAGAAAATCCCTTTCCCTCAAAGCAGCAGCTTACTGGGTACATATGCAAGTTCCTTCAGAAAATAAAATCCCCGAAGAATGAAGACTCAGAAAAAAAAAGTAGGCAGAATCTATGCAACTTGATACTGAGTAACCTGGATAGATAGATACAAGACAATATAAATTTATTTTGGTTCTATAAACATTTATGGGCCAGGTGCGGTGGCTCATGCCTGTAATCCTAGCACTTTGGGAGGCCATGGCAGGCAGATAACTTGAGGTCAGCAGTTTTGAGACCAGCCTGGCCAACGTGGTGAAAACCCATTTCTACTAAAAATACAAAAACTAGCCAGGTATGGTAGCACATGCCTGTAATCCCAGCTACTCAGGTGGCTGAGGCAAGAGAGCCGCTTGAACCTGGGAGGCGGAGGTTGCAGTGAGCCAAGATTGCGCTACTATACTCCAGCTTGGGTAACAGAGTGAAACTCTGTCTCCAAAAAAAAAAAACAAACAAATAAAATAAATGAAAAGAATATAAACTTTAAATCTGACAAAACATAAAAAACTAATATGCACATATATGTATGTACTCATTTTTTTTTTTTTTTTTTTTTTTTTTACTATGAATCCAGATTTATATCTACAGTAAGATTTAGAAAGGGAAAAGTTTAATGTCCCAATATTCTCACCTGCGGAGGTGGCACTGTTATAGGTGCAGGAACAGGAATAGGAGGGACAGGCACGGGTAATGGTTTAGGTATGGGTGATACTGGTTCTGTGTGTGAGGTTTCAGCACCTCCATTTTGAGCAACTTCATTTTCAGGCTTCTTAGGAATTCCTTTCCAATCTATGAGAGTGAAAGAAATTTAACAACAGTTTACCATTTTCAGTTTGTAACTTTAAATTAGAAAGGAAAAATGCTAATTATAAAAAACTAGCCCAATTATTAAAGAAATTCCTATGCTAATTTTAGAATCAGTAATTATTTAAATTAATAACAATAGAAACATGCAAAAGAATACTTGTTGTGTGTCTGGTGCTGTCACTATACTAGCTTATTTAGTTCTCAAAACCACTTACAAGTAGATACTATTATTAATCCCATTTTACGAATGAGGAAAGCAAAGACTCCTTGCTTGCCCAAGATCACATTCTTAGTTAATGGCAGAGATGGATTCAACTCAGACACATTTTGTTCTAGAGTCCATGTACTTAACTACAAGAACACATTGTTTGAAGTATTAAAAATAAAGTATAATGAAACATCCGATATTTCCTGAACAAATATATTCACTAATATTAAAGAATAACTTAAACCTTCCACCTATTTCTACATATCTTCTAGTCAAATGAAAAACAGAAAACCATCTTTCTGCTCTGTCCTGTGGGGCCCTGGTTCCATCAGAGATTCTCCAATATTACTGACCCTTTCAATACATTCTCCACTGGACCATGACCTCCAGGATAACACCATCTTCATCTTTTTACCCTCGTCCAGAGCCTCCCAGATATCTGGCACATAGTTGGTCTTCAATACCAGATTGCCTGAATACAAGTCTAGCTCTATCCTTAGGTGAAGGTTTTGTGCATTAATGGAGGGAGTGGGATGTGGAAACAGTACAGCATTATTTCCCCTCTTTTTGGCTGTCAAATCTCACTACTGCTTGAAGCTTCCTTTATTTTATTTTTATTTTTTGAGACGGAGTTTTGCTCTGTCTTCCAGGATAGAGTGCAGTGATGCAATCTTGACTTACTGCAATCTCCATCTCCTGGATTCCAGCGATTCTCCTGCCTCAGCCTCCTGAGCAGCTGGGATTACAGGCACCACCATATTCAGCTTTTTTTTTTTTTTTGTATTTTCACCATTTTGGCCAGGCTGGTCTCGAACTCCTGATCTCAAGTCACCTGCCTGCCTCAACCTCTCCCAAAGTGCTGGAATTACAGTTGTGAGTCACCACGCCCAGGCTTGAAGCTTCCTTTAAATGTTCTGAGCCGGGCACAGTGGCTCATGCCTGTAATCCCAGCACTTTGGGAGGCTGAGGTGGGGGGCGGATCACCTGAGGTCAGAAGCTCGAGATCAGCCTGGCCAACATGGTGAAACCCATCTCTACTAAAAAATACCGCTGAGCATAGTGGTGCGTGCCTGTAACCCCAGCTACTCGAGAGGAAGGCTGAGACAGGAGAATTGCTGGAACCACGAAGGCAGAGGCTGCAGTGAGCTGAGATCATGCCACTGCACTCCAGCCTTCGTGACAGAGCAACACTTCATCTCAGGATAAAAAAAGTTCTTTCAGTGTCGTCATGCCATCCTATGCTCCTCTTTGTTCCTGTCTAGCAATCTCCAGGTCATGCCCATGCATTCTGCCATTTTCTCCACTGGAATCTGTCAAATCTGGCATTTTAAATATTTACACCCACAATAACTGCAACTCCTTGTCTTACATGTTTACTTTAGATTGCTTCTCTGGACATCTAAAACTATCCAAGGTAATTATTATGAAGCACTGGATGAAAACACAATACCAGGCCAGGTGCAGTGGCTCACACCTGTAATCCCAACTCTGTGGAAGGCCAAGGTGGGTGGATCATCTGAGGTAAGGAGTTTGAGACCAGCCTGGCCAACAGGGTGAAAACCCATCTCTCTAAAAATGCAAAAATTAGCCAGGTGTGGTGGCACGCACCTGTAGTCCCAGCTACTTGGGAGACTGAGGCAGGAGAATGGCTTGAACCTGGGAGGCGGAGGTTGCAGTGAATCAAGACTGTGTCACTGCACTCCAGCCTGGGTGACAGAGCGAGACTCCATCTCAAAAAATAAATGAATAAAACATAATACCAAAGATGCTCAGTTAAGAGCTATATGATCTGTTAAGTTTCACAGGAAAAGTTCTACTTAATTCTGTAATTCTTAAACCCCATAATCAGTAAGTACTTCACTTGTGTTTGCATCTCTTTTGTCTCATTCACTATTTAATCCTCAGTTTATAATGGACAGACTGACACAGAAGAGATACTAAAAAAATCTCAAAAATCACATCCTAATGCAAGGAACAGGACATTCTATTTGTCAGGTGTACTACCAAGCAAACAAGTGTAAGAGAAATGAAATACTGCTTTACCTGGGTTAAGTGTGTCACTGTCCAACATTCCTCCTTCACAAAAACTCTCCAGTTCCTCAGGCTTGACTTTGTCCCATGGAATATAAGTAACACCAAGTTCGACATCCCAATACTGCTTATAATCTGCCTTTATTCCTTTGTTTAAGGCCCAGGCAATCTATTTCAACAGTAGTGAAAATATAAAAAGAAAAGGAAAAACAAGGTCACAAGTCTTGAAAATACTATTCTCTATCGTTCTATCCATTCTGACTTTGGCAGCAAGGGAGCAATCTGGACCAGCTAGGCTTGGATCTCATTCAAAACCTTATTCTCACTAAGGAACTGGTTACCTTTAATTCTCACTTTGTCCTAGGATGGAAACTTCACTGGCATTTGCTCCTTACCAACTCTCACCCAACCCAGCCAACATAAAACTTAGAGAAAAGGAAAAAGTATATCAGGGAAAGGCTGAAGTTCACTGAATAGCACAGCAGCATACTGGGGACTACTTTTCCAAGTCTAGGAGTGCCTTGTAATTACTTAACATCAGACAAAATCCTTTTGCAGTGCAATCCAATGGTAAAATGGGGTGTTAAGACACACAAGAAACACTGACTTTAGCTTCTTAGGGGAAAAATACCCTTAATTCTCAGACGACAAACTTTAAAAATATGGTATCCAAATTTTTTGAACAGGATAAAACATACTGCTAAAGGACATGATATTTACAGCACTAATTTACCTTGATGAACCCATCTACACTTGAAACAAAACAAAACCAAAATTCTACCATGCATGTAACATTTACAATTTTATGTTAAAACATTGGAGTTCTTTTAGGAGACATTCCCTTAAATAAAATAAAATAAAATAAAGATGCACATGAAATGCCTTAGTGTCAAAAGTTATTTTTAAGATCCAAATTAGTTTTTAAAGGCCACATATTATTTTGTCCCCTTCTGCCTCTGCCTATTTTTAAAAAAATGAATTATAACATATAAGTCTGTACCTTTATGGATTTCTGGTTCACTTTATAGTTTCCTCGGCTCAGTTTCTGCAGGGCACGATAGGCATCTTGCCTATGAACCATAACAATATAGGCACAACCCCTGGGAGGAATCATCTGCTCCAAAACATTTTAATATTATAAAAGATAAGAGAATTAAGAGCAACAAGATATAATACTAAGTAACTAGTTCCAAGAATCCCACCCCTCATCCCTCTGTAATGTAAGGTTAAATTCACTTCTATGATGGCAATTCAAGTTTGGTCTCAATTGAGTCCTCCAAGCTTTGTTATATAAAGACTTACCTAGAAATGTTTGAAATTAAACTTGGTTATCCAAGAAATGTTAAATACACGGAATTCTAAATGTGGACTCAGAACACTTAAACTCTAGTCACATCTATAAACCTAGGCAAATTGTAAGTTAGGTCTCAAGTCCTTCATTTCATAAAATGACATTAATCACACCTGTCCATCACACTTAAATAAATGAATAGACACTCACGTTAATTGATTCAATTGGACCAAACTCTTCCAAGAGACTGGCAACATCCTGCTGAGTAGTTCTTTTGTCCAGCTGCCCCACCCAGAGTGTAGTACTGCAAACTTAAAATAAAATTACAATCATAAAGAGATTACATTTGATAATGAGCAGCACTGTAGCTAAAAATAAAAAAAAAAAA
>PVKV010026772.1:0-27447 GCA_004027835.1 Alouatta palliata
CCTCGACCACTACCTCTGCCCTTTACCTATAACAACCCGACCCTCCACCACTACCTCTGCCCTTCACCTAAACCCTGTGCTGCTTTTCAGTTAAGTTTGCCTTTGTGTTACTTATTTCAGCCTCTATAGTCATCTCATGCCACAGACTGTGCTGTGGTTAGGCACAGCCCCCAGGCCCTTACACATGACCTGCTCTCCAGCCACCTCTCCCCTGTTCTGGACATACACATTGAATGATTTCCCCCTTTCATCGTACAATTAATATACATGCAAAGTAATGTACTAAGCTGAAAATTAGCCGCCCAAATTGCAGTATCCAGAAACAACATTGTTAACTTTTCTTAGGCTAATACCAATAAATTATTTTTAATAAAAATGTCAGCATTCATGGTTTTCCTTACAAACTGAGGTTTATTTATGCCGTCTCTGATCTTATCATATCATTCCTCTTGTCCTCAGCAGAAGACCTCAGTGCAAGCCTGCCTTTCGCCCCACACTAAAGCCCATCTTTCCAGCCTTGTCTCCAGCCATTGTCCAGCTATTACCCATGTCCACCATGGTTCAGACTTCCATACTCCCTGTAACCTCCTAGAATCTTCCCCCGTTTCCCCATTTGACATTTTGGAAAACTCCTGTTCATCCTTCAAGACATAGTTCAAATGTTACCTCCTCCATGAAGTTTACCTGACTTCCTCTCTCGTCCCCATTCCATTGGAAGTCCCAGTTCTCTTATCTGTATTTCTGTTGATCTCTGACACTGCTCTTTTATAACATAGGAGATTATAATTAATTGGATGTGCCTGACCACGATCAAGCCCTACCCTGGGAGCCACAGTATCACTGGGCAAACTTTAGTTTGTTCAAACTGTAGCATCTAAAAGCCATGCCAAAAAAGGAAAAGCTAAAACATCTGCTCTGTCTGTGATAGCGCCTCTTTGAATGTTCGCGTTAATTACCCCGAACCTGAAACACTTTAAGACATGGATGATCAGACAGTGGAATAAAGGTCAAGTTGAAGGGTAGAGGGAAAAAGCAAATATACGTTCTATTGCATAGGCTGAAGGCAGTCTCAGAAAAGTTTCTTACATTTATACACTACATGCATGACTCATATGCATGAGATCTACTTATTAAAATTGTTTTCATTCAGCATGTGTCACATAGACTCAGTTTATTTTTGGAGTGCATAGACAAATATAAAAATAAATAAATCTGGCCAAGGAAGCTAATTTGAATGGCACATGGATTTTTGTTTGTTTGTTTGTTTGTTTTTAGCCGGAGTCTTGCTCTGTGGCCAGGCAGGCATGCAGTGGCATGGTCTCAGCTCATCACAATGTCCGCCTCCTGGGTTCAAGTGATTCCCCTGCCTCAGCCCCCCTAGTACCTGGGACTACAGGTGCGCACCACCACACCTGACTAATTTTTTGTATTTTAGTAGAGACGGGGTTTCGCCATGTTGGCCAGGATGGTCTCCATCTCCTGACCTCATGATCCACCCACCTCGGCCTCCCAGAGTGCTGAGATTACAGGCGTGAGCCATCACACCCAGCCAGTATGTGTTTTATTTGAATATGCATCAGTGACTTTTCCAGTGAAGAACATCCATCATATCCCAGTCAAATGTTAAAAATGAGCTATTCTCCTTGCTTCTATAAATCAGATTTCTATGCACACAATCCCGGAAGAGTGTATCTGTGTGTGTGCCTGCCCTGGACTATCCGTTAGAACTGTCCTCATGGTGACATGGAAAAATTTGCCTTGTGTGTATGAGCTCCCGTCTTTAGGGAAAGAAGAAAGGATTGGGAATTTCAGACTTGAATCTCTTCAGGTGCAAAGCTTGGAAGTTGAGATCGAGCCACAGAGTCCGGGAACTCTGTGTCTCTGCCTTGGTCTGCAAGAGACGGGGCCAGGGCTGTTCTCAGAGCTGCTGCCTAGAACTCAGCTGTGGTCTGGCGTCACCCTTTTGAACTCCCCTGCCCGCTACAATTCTTCTGTGCTCTATCATGGGTCCCAGGACAGTTTCTGCTCCAGACTGTCTGAGGAGCTTAGCGGACTCTGAAAGGAAACCTTTTAAGTCTGCTTTTCTTGAGAATGGTAAACTTGCAAAACTTGGCCAGACATCGCACTGGGTCTCCCTCTGTGGTGACTCAGAAATCTCAAGGAGAGCAGGAAAATCTAGAGGAACACTCATAACGTTGAAAGGGCCAGAGGGCAGGAGGGATGAAATTTGTATTTCCATTGAGTGGGTGATATTTTTCATTTCAAAGCCTGATGTGAAATCTTGCTGGTTTTTAGTTATCTACAGATTGAGAATATAAACACTGCTATTAAAAGATTTCATCTCTCCCAAATGAGGCCGTGCACAAATTTCCTTCTATGTGCAGAGCCTTCAGCTGCATCCATACCAAGCACAGGCAGACATTCAAGTCAACTCTCTTTACTTGAAGGGAAACAGTGCTATCTCTGTAGGAGACAGAGGCTGGAGTCAGAGGAGGGGCCTTGGAAGGTCAAGGCTGAGGTGGGGGAAAGGGCAAAATTCATAGGCCAAGAAAGGCAAACCAATTACAATGATTTCTTTCTATCACTAGCAACATCTACTCTGGAAACGATTGTCTAAGGTTATGCCCTTTCTGGTAATATTCGGACTCAGGTTACTTAAGCTTAGTTAAAGGAATTTGCTAGGATTTTAGATGTTGGGTTGCTGGTGAGAATAGGAAAGCCTGTCTCCTTCCTGGCAAGGTCCTGTGCTGTGCTTTTATGTGAACCCCTCCGCCCTGAGAGTAGCTGGGCTATTGGAGGTTCACACAGTCAGTAACCACCGAGCTGCCCCCGTGGGTAGCTCTCCAGTGCTGCCTGCCCATTTGACAGGTCAGTACAGAAATGGGCCTGAGACACAAGTGCTGGTGATCTTCGGGACAAACCCAGTAAAAGCAGAGAAGCTAAGCTTGGCTTTTACCCTTCCTGGGAGAAGGAAGTAACTGGTTTTCATAGAGTACTCAAATCTTTTCTGTATTTCTGTCTTTTTCCACTGAAGATGGGATTGTTCTACCCTTTCCAAAGTCAGCCCTGAACCAAGGGATTTTCCATGGCATTCCGTAACCATCAACATTCAACTGAAGCCCATTTACTACACGCTTCAGAGACAGCTAGAGCTTCACGAGCCAATTAACACATTCCTAAGAATCAAAACTTAGTTTCTGGGCCAGGCACCATGGCTCACGCCTGTAATCCCAGCACTTTGGGAGGCTGAGGTGGGCGGATCATGTGAGGCCAGGAGTTCAAGACTGGCATGGCCAACATGGAAAAACTCTGTCTCTACTAAAAATACAAAAAATTAAATGGGTGTGGGGGTGGGCACTTGTAGTCCCAGCTGCTTGGGAGGCTAAGGCAGGAGAATCACTTGAACCCAGGAGGTGGAGGTTGCAGTGAGCTGAGATCGCACCACTGCACTCTAGCCTGGGCAACAAGCAAGACTCCATCTCAAAAAAGAAACTTAGTTTCTGAAATCCATAACGCAAATACATAATGCCCCCCAAAAGTCTCAATGTTCTTATCTCAAAATACACATTTTATTGCTTTTGAAATACATGACTATCGTAACCCTTTGGCATGCATTTGTATGAATCCTTAGATTTAAATATGTAAAATACGATAAAAACAAAAGTGTGTGAATACTCACTACTGAAGAGTTATGCACGCCTAATACTCAAAGCATGACACATTAAATATGACACTTTAAATATAGAATTAGAACACAAACACATGTATAGTGTCTTTGCTTCAACTTCAAAAAGGCATAGTTGTTGAGAGCCGGGAAGAGACATTCAGGAACGGGCCTCAACAAGTCTTGGTGTGGTGCGGTCCTGCTTGTCCACTTGTTACTCAACAGTGTTCCTTCCTGGAAGACATAGAAGGCATGCACCCATACATCCACACCCACAAAAATGTCACCTCATTCCCCAAAGACTGCCAGTCTGTGCACTGACCTTCACTCCAGTGGAGCATCCGTGTGGTGTGGCCCAGCTGCCGGAAGTGGAATCGTTTCTGACTCTGGGTGCCCGCACCTTGCTCTCAGCCATCACCCCCAGACACACCCAGCTCTCCACCACCTGCTTCCCTCAGGCCCACTCTCCTTCCCTTTGCCAGCACCCCTTGCTTGTAGCTTTGGTGACCCTGGATGCTTTAAAGTTTCATTTGTCCACAATCCACGTAAAACTGCCAAGGAGGGCAGCAGCAGCAGGCTGTCATCACTCAACTTGCTAATCAAGACAGAACCCCTGAAGGAGTATTTAGGAAATATAGGGGGTAGTGTATATTTTCGTAAATAGAAAGTTGTTTTCTATTAATAATTAAGCCATCTTTCTGATAGCAAAAACGTCCGCACAGGCACACTCTATCCATGTATGGTTGGTTAAGACACAGAACCTCTTCTACTGAGTGGTGTTAGTAATATTTAGCATGTGCCTAGCATTCAGCACTCAGAACAGCCTTGTGAAATGGGACTATTTTTATTCCCATTTTACAGATAAGGAAACAGAGACCAGAGGTGTAATAACTTTCTTAAAGCGACTCGAGTAAGCCAGTGACAACTAGGACTTGAACACAGGCTGCTGGGCTTCAGGATCTAGGTTCCCTAACACCATGCACCAGAGCCAAGTCAGTGCCAAAGTTATTCCAGACAAATGGCACTTGTTTTCTCACTCTTTCAATGTTCATGGCATTTCTGCTCTTATTTTTGTCTTAATTGTATACCTCCCCTTACACGTATTTGCAAGTCTCTCACGTTGCAAAATGGAGCAGATAATTACTAAACCTCCTCAAAAAAAGCACAAATGCCAGCAGAGTGATGATGCCCAAGACTTAGGTGACCACAGCAGCCAGTGCTGCGCCAGTGAGTTTTGGGACTGAGCTTTTTCTTGTCCATGGAAGCTTTTAAGTTGAAAGCTTATAAAAGAGGGTTTCTATATTCTGTGAATGATAGAGGAACATGGTTCCAGTTGTATTGTGTGTTATGTGTATGTGCCCTCATTGCATAAATGTGCCTGACACCTTCGTGGAGGCCAGCTTCTTCTTCTTTCTTTCTTTCTTTTTTTTGTTTGTTTCACTCTTGTCACCCAGCCTGGAGTGCAATGGCGTGATCTCGGCTCACCACCACCTCTGCCTCCCAGGTTCAAGGGATTCTCCTGCCTCAGCCTCCCGAGTAGCTGGGATTACAGGCATGTGCTACCATGCCCAGCTAATTTTTTTAGTAGAAATGGGGTTTCTCCATATTGGTCAGGCTGGTCTCCAACTATCGACCTCAGGTGATCTGCCCACCTTGGCCTCCTAAAGTGTTGGGATTACAGGTGTGAGTCAGCACGCCTGGTGAGGCCAGCTTCTTGAAAGCAAGAAACACGCGTCCCATTTGTGTCTGTATTTCCAGGGCTTAGCACTAATAGGCACTCAATAAATGCCCTGAATGAATGGATAAAAGTATTACTGCAAAGATCAATAAGTGCCATGCCAAAAAAATAAAAAAGAAAGGAGGGAAGGAAGGAGGAGCGAGCGAGGAACGAAAGGAGGAATAGCCAGAAAGAGGGAAGGCAGGTGAGCCTCTTCAGAAAGACAGCCACTCATGCATGCTCTCTTGGGCATGGAGTGGGTCACTGGCTGGACGTTTAATGGTTTACATTATTCCTTAGCAGTCATCATTTCAAAATGAGGCATCCCATCTCTGATGGCTCCATGCTGGCTTGTCTTTCTGCCTTACATTCTCCCAAGAGTTTAGAGTAGGAGAAGGTTTTAGAATATAATAGTAACAAGTAAAATTATCAGTTTGGACTCCAGGTACCATTGTTTGAAATTACATAGTTTAGAATGTAACCATAACAGTGAAATTAAATTGTTGTCTTAAAGTGAATAACTGTAAAGCCATGTGTGATGTGAACACCTGAGCCTGCCCTTACTTAGCAAACTCCTGATGTCTAGGCTGAGCGCAGTGGCTCACGCCTGTAATCACAGCACTTTCGGAGGCCGAGGTGGGCAGATCACCAGAGGTTGGGAATTCCAGACCAGCCTGACCAACATGAAGAAACTCCATCTCTGCTAAAAATACAAAATTAGCCAGGTGTGGTAGCGCATGCCTGTAATCCCAGCTACTTAATGTGGCTGAGGCAGAGAATTGCTTGAACCTGGGAGGCAGATGTTGCAGTGAACTGAGATCGTGCCACTGCTCTCCAGCCTGGGCAACAAGAGCGAAATGCCGTCTCAAAAACAAAAATAAACAAAAAATTCTGGTGTCTAAAGATGTTCAAAATGAAAACACACTCTGAACAGATTTCCAGTAGGAGCTTCCACCAGGTTTTCATCATGGCAAGCCCTAGAAATAGTCTGGACTATAAGCAGGTCTTTTTAAAACCATGCTCCTTTATTTAATTACTGAGATTTTAAAGTTTATAAGTTTAGAAATTCAGGGATAAAAATAACCCACTTAGTGAGTGTCAGGCATGATTTCTAAGTGCCGTTCGGGTGTGACCTCACAGTTCTCTCAGCATTTTCCATCACTGTCACCACTTCACAGATGAGAATACTGAGGCAGACAGCAGGCAAGTTACTTGTCTAAGTGGTAGATTAAAAATGTAACCCCAGCTCCAGAGCCTCTGCGCTCGACCATCGTCGTGTACTGCCACATGGTGAATTTCCTCTGGGATGTGCCAAGACTTGCTGATTTTTTGCCCCTTGCCTTTTCTTGTTCCTGTGTGTTCCTTGGCGACAACGGCATCTGCTGAGTCCCACCCTGCCTCTCCGCCCACCTCGCCTGAAAGGTCACGGTACACACCCAGCTTCAGATAGCATTTAGTTAGCTTCCCCTCCAACACTGAGGAAACGTTCATTAAATGCTCCAGCCATTTAACAAGTCTATTTAACTTCATTTTCAGTTTAACCACGTATTATTTCAGTTTCCTTTTCCTCCGTATTGTATAGCCCTGGGAATAAGAGTTGGAAATGTGCCTATCACAAGCTGAGTCACATTTTATGTGTCCCCTCCTCTCCAGTCACTGGTTTCTTTCCCTTTTTGGAGGGTTAAAACATTCTGTGTAAAATAAAACAGATTCAGAAAACTGCATAAAAACAATTTATGATAAAATTTTTATATATAATGAATGAAATAAATAGAACTTTGTACTCGTACTCACCCCAGAAGCTATGTGACCCATCCCAGTCACAGCCCCTGCCACCTTCAAAGTTAGCATTATATTAACTTATAGTACTCACAGCCTTGTGGATTTTTTTCATTGCAAATAATTTTTAACATTTTTGAGATATAATTGCTATATATAAGAAACAGCACATATTTAATGTATGCAATGTAACAAGTTTTGACATACGTATATGCCCTTGGAACTCGAGATAGCAAATATTGGCTGTGTGCGGTGGCTCACGCTTATAATCCCAGCACTTTGGGAGGCCAGGGCGGGTGGATCACTGGAAGTCAGGGGTTAGAGACGGCCAACATGGTGAAATCCCGTTTCCACCAAAAATACAAAAATCAGCCAAGTGTGGTGGCACACACCTGTAGTCCCAGCTACTCAGGAAGCTGAAGCATTAGAATCGCTTGAACCCGGGAGCTGGAGGTTGGGCAACAGAGCAAGACTCCACCTAAAAAAAAAAAAAAATGATAGCAAATACATCCATCATCCTCAAAAATTTCTTGCTGCTCCATTATAATCCCTTCCTCCTGCCACTGGCTCCTTTCTGGTAACCACTGATCTGCTTTATTTCACTATATATTTGTCTTCACTTTCTAAGGTTTTATATAAATGAAATCTTTCCATATATACTCTTTGATTTCTTCCACTCAGCATAATTACTTTAAAATTCATCCATGTCATATTACATGTATAATAGCCCATTTATTTTTATTTCTAAAAAGTATTTCATCATGTACCTAGATATGATATATCTATACTTATATAACATATATATCACAATTCATTCCGTTGTTGATACTTACATCGTTTCCCACGTTTTCCTATTACAAAGCTGTTTGTGACTATTACAAGTGGGTGGGCTTTTTTCCAAAATGGTTATATCATTTTACCTTCCCACCATCATGGCATGAGAGTTCCAGCCCCTCCACGTCCTAGCCTGCACATGGTATCATTAGTTTTTCTTAATTGTAGCTACTTTAACAGGTGTGTAGTAGAATTTCATCGTGGTTTTAATTTGCGCTTCCCTAATGACTGATGCTTTGAGCGTCTTTTCCTGTGTTTATTTACCATCTGTACGTCTACCTTGGTGAAATGTCTGCTTACATCTATTGCCCATTGTTTAATTGGATTGCTTGTTTTCTTATTGTTGGGTTTCTTATATTATTTATTTTATTCTAGATACAAGTTCTTTATCAGATGTGCTTTGTAAATATTTTCTCCTAGTCTGTGGATTTTTAAAAATTTTCTTAATAGTGATGGAGCACCCCTTCCACGAACACTCCCTTCATGGAAGGCTGTCTTCCCCTCCTAAACTCCATCTCTCTCTATTCCCTTCCGCTCAGTGTGGAAGCTGCTTTCCTCTCCTGGATTCCATCTTTCTGGATTCTCTCACTCAGTGTGAGAGTTAGCTGTTTCTTTCTCTCTCCTTCTCGTGTTTCTCTCTCTCTCTCTAAATAAACCACTTTCAACAACAACAAAAAAAAAAAATAATGACAGAGCAGTTTTTAATTTTGATGAAGTCAAATTTATCATCTTCCATGTATCATGCTTTGATGTCATATTGAAGAAATTCTTACCTAATCTAAGCTCACAAAGATTTTCTGTTGTTTTCTTCCAGGCACACATATTATTGTTTATGTTTAGACCTATGATCTATTTTCAATTAATTTTTATATAGTGTGAGGTATGTATTGAAGTTGTTTTTTGTTTGTTTGCATTTGATTTGATTGTTTGCATTTGATTGTTCCAGCACCATTTGTTGAAAAGACTGTCTTTCCTCCACTAGATTGCCTTTATAACTGTCAACATTGGTTGTCCGTATATGTGTGAGTCTATTTATGGACTCTATTCTGTTCAATTTGTCTGTCTGTCTTTATGCCAACACTGTACTGTTTTGAGTACTGTAACTTTACAGTACATCTTGAAATCAGATAATGTCAGCCTCTCACCTTTGTTCTGTCTAAATAGAAAGTTGTTTTGGCTACTCTTGGTCCTTTTCATTTCTGTGTAGATTTTAGAATCAGCTTGTCAGTTTCTACCACAAGCCTAACTGGGATTTGAATCAGTAAGGTTATGTTGAATCTATAGATTAATTTGAGGAAAATTGACATCTCAAAAACATCGAATCTCCTGTCTCATGAACAAAGTATATTTCTTCATTTACTTAGGTCTTCTTGAATTTCTCTCAGCTAAGAGTTTTTAATGTAACAGGTCTTGAACATCTTTTGTTAGATTTATTCCTATTTTATATTTTATGCTCTTAAATTTCATTTCTGATTATTTATTCCTAGTATATA
The DNA here is from genome assembly GCA_004027835.1 of Alouatta palliata. Lineage (NCBI taxonomy): Eukaryota > Metazoa > Chordata > Mammalia > Primates > Atelidae > Alouatta > Alouatta palliata. Next base: position 9,488 of record PVKV010026772.1, read on the forward strand.
GAAATACAATTGATTTTTATGGTATTGATCATATAATCTGCAACCTTACCAAACTTACTCAGGTAGCATTTTTATAGATTCCATTGGATTTCTATATAATAGTGTTGTTTGCAAATAAAGACAGCTTTACTTCCTCCTTTCCAAACTAGATGCCTGCTATTTATTTTTCTTGACATATTGCAATGACCAGAGCCTTCAGTACAATATTGAATCAAGTGGTGAGAGCAGATCCTATAGGGGGAAAGCATGCAGCCTTTCACTATTAAGTATGATGTCTGCTATGGTTTTTCATAGATTGCCCTTTATTAGATTAAGGTCGTTTCCTTCTATTTCTAGTTCACTTAGAATTTTTTATCAGGATGTTGGATTTTGTTAAATGCTTTTCTGCCTCTATTGAGATGATCATATAATTTTCTAAAATATGGTGAATTATATCTGCTGATTTTCAAATGTTAAACCTCCTCCACAGTCTTGAGATAAGCCCCATTTCATCATGATGTAATTTCCTTTATTGTTGTATTTGATTTACTAAAATCATATTTAGGTTTTTTATAATGCCTTAAATCTTCCCAGTACACTTGATAATTTGGGATCCCATTCTGGATTGTTAGATTTAGTCTCTCGGCACTAAACTCCAGCTGCTGTAGCCACAGCTTACTTAATAACCAAGTAACAACTTTTCTTCCATTTTAAATTTTGTATGACTTTAGCTGAGGGTCATTGAAAATGAAGGATGGGAATACACACAGGTGCGCGCACACACACACACCCTCTCTCCCCCCTCCCCCACAATCTTAGATGGAGAGGTCCTGACTGAAGTCTGTTAAGAAAACAGTAGGAGAGACAGGCCATGAGACTTTCCAACCTTGCTGAGTAGAGCTAACGTGACACTAAGCCTACTCAGTGAGTCTCGGTGAAAACTGGAAAAGAGGGATATGGAGGAGAAGCAGCATGTACTGCTGCAGCGTGGCGTGGAAGAATGCCGTAAATACTGCTTTATTCCGTCATTGCTCCGTTGTCCAGCCTTGACACAGGACTTCCTGCTGACTTGGACTGAAGTAGAATCGCCGCCCCAAGATAAATGTGATGGTGGAGACAGGGTTTAGGAAGTGGTTATCAGACACCTGCATGATAAGAGAAATTGGAAAGTAAAAACAGGGAGACAAGGAGGAAGCGAGCCCAGCGTGTTCCTGTGGGTTTTGTGGACTTAGAATATCAGCAGCAGCAGGGACTGTGGCAACCCAAGGCCATGATACCCAGCTAACAGATAAGAAAACCAAGGCCAGGCTAGAGAGACTGTTCACCCAAGAGTATACTGGTTTTTTTTTTTTCCCTCTTCTTGATATATCCAGAAAATACTCTTCCCTCCCACCCCGGTTTAGCAGTAACTTACTTCCTTAGAGAACAGTGTATCAACCCATGCTCAGGCCTTAGGTTGGGACAGGCAGTGGCACGTCACATGCGTTGGACTCACCACCCTGCTCATTCGACGCCGTCCCATGACCACTCACTCCTTGGGTCTTGTCACCAGTCCTGCACTGTAATTCAGGGAGCCAGCTGCCTCTGCCAACAGTGTCAGCAGTCTCAGGCCATTTGATATCAGTCCTGAAGAACCCAGAGGGGGCACCAGACTCACCTCAACCTCAGATTATTTTTTGGATCCACTTTTCCCCATCTTGGATGAACTTCTTTGTGTTTGTGGGAGAGCACCGTGAAGGACGAACAGGGAAAAGGAAAAACGGGGTAGTAGAACCACGTCCGGACAGCTTTTCCCTCCTCTTTTCTTTCCTGAATTTTTTTTTCTAGGGAAGTCTTCAAATATTCCAACCTCAACTTTTTTTTAAAAGACTTTTTAGTAGGATCTTTGTGTTTCTAGCTTACTGGGAGACAGTGGGAGGATGGACACTTTGAGCAGACATGCATCAGCCAATCATCTCGAGAAGAACATACGAATCTCTAAGGAATTGATCCAAGTTGTTAATAATACTTAGGGTTTATGACAGATAGATGAAACACCTTGTATAATCACTATATTTGATCTATTTGACCCATGTGTGGGACTTGGTATATAAATTTTAAAAATCGAAGTAGAGGCTTAAGCTTGCATCTTCGCTGTGTAGCATACTGTGGCGTGTAACTATGACTTCCTTGCTGTATCCCTCTAGGGCAGAGCTGGCTTTGTTCATGATCGGATCTGTGGCATCTAGCACATCGTAGATACTTAATAAATATTCACATAACAAACCTTTACATGGCACTGATTATGTACCAAGCACCGTGCTAAATACCTAAAAAATATAAGCTCATTTATTCCTCACTCACTGTAAGGAAAATGTCATTACTATCTCTCTTTTACAAAGAAAACAGAATCCAGAGAGACTAAGCAACTTGTCCAAGGTCACACAACTGGTAAAGGGAGGAGCCAGCATTTGAACCCAAGCAGACTTGCCCTTTTTGTTTATGTAATTTTTTGTACACGTAGGGTCTCACTATGTTGCCCAGGCTCATCTCAAACTCCTGGCCTCAAGCAGTCCTCCTGCCATAGCCTCCCAATGCTCTGGGATTATAGGCATGAGCCACTGTACTCAGCCAAAGAGGACCTGCTTTAAACACTTGCTAAGAATACATTGACATTGAATTTTTCAGTCATTAATGTTATGATGCTTATGAAATGGTGATATGACTCAGTATGAAAAATGGGAATGGGGATTACATGATGATTTCATTGATCTAACATAGTTAACTAGACATCAGAATATATCTTCACTTCCTAAATTCCCCACTGGTTATTGATTCTATATTGGTTGATCCATAAGGAGGCATACATTTATTAATGTACTCCTGATCCAACATTACTAATTACTTTGTTACTTAAAAAAGCATCAGTGCTTCTTCTCTTACTCTATGGAAATGAAAGATTTGTTTTGCAATTTCATTTCTTACTTTTTCTACATTCTGTAATGTATTAAAAACATGAAATAACTTCTTTGTTTTTCAGTAACTGTTCATTAGAAACTCTCCAACATAGGACTGTTTTCTCTCCAGCATCCTTATGTGTTATTTTGATAATGAAATGTCATGTAGTTTTAAAGTTTAGACGTATAAACTTCATGTAAACATTGCATACACACACACACACACACGCATACACACATACCCTTGGATCTAATTTATAAATTCTAGGATAGCCATGAATATATATTTTTAGATTTTGTGACTTATTTGGCTTTTAATGCACGATATAGTAAAATTCTTTAAACTCTGTCATATTTTTCTATTTTCTACCTGCTTAGGGGAGCCTACAGTTATATAAAAGTTCCCACAACATTTTTAATTAATTATTTGACTCCAAAGAATTCCCTGTAACATTCTAAATACAATCATTTGACTCTGAGTAGATCTGGTCCTCATTTAATGTCTTTGTCACTTTCCCTTCAAATTCCTTTGACTGTTCTTTACTTTGGGCTAACTTTTGCTGTGCCTCTTTTTCTTCATTTCTAATCTACTATACATTCTTTTTTTTCTAATTAATTAATTTTTGAGACAGGATCTCTGTGTTGCACAGGCTGTGGTGCAGTGGTGTGATCTCAGCTCACTGCAACCTCCACCCGGATTCAAGCGATTCTCTTCCCTCAGCCTCCCGAGTAGCTGGGATTACAGGCATATGCCACCAAGCCCAGCTAATTTTGGTATTTTTGGTAGAGACAGCGTTTCACCGTGTTGGCCAGGCTGGTCTCGAATTCCTGCCCTCAAGTGATTGACCCACCTCGGCCTCCCAAAGTGCTGGCATTACAGGCATGAGCCACCGTGCCCAGTCTCAACTATGTTGCGTTCTTAAAGTGGTTTTGTCAGCGCTCTCTTTTTTCCCCTCTTTTTTCTTAGGCAGGGCATGCACAGAGCAGAGCTATTTCCCACTAACCCTTTCTCCCATGGCACACGGAGCTGCCCCTGGGCAATAAGATGGGGTACCTGACTGATGCTCTCTGAAGATTTTAATCCAGCTTTCTTAGTCTCACCCAACTTTATGGAAAGTGAGACGCTAGATACAGATTTTGCTGTTTCTTATTAAGATTTGCATTGCTTATAATAGAGGTGTCCTGTGTAATTGCTTTCACATTTTCTCTTCACACAAGATTATCCAATATTCTCTCTTATCCTGCCTCATCTTTTTCCTTTTCTGTAGCCAGTTTTCATGAAAGGGGTGGCCATGGCAGACACTGTTGCAGTCTAATGTCAAAGAATATATACTTAATGTGCATGTGCCTGCGTTGTTTTTTTTTTTTTTTTTTTGAGACAGAGTCTTGCTCTGTCACCAGGCTGGAGTGCAGTGACACGATCTCGGCTCACTGCAGCCTCTGCCTCCCAGGTTCAAACAATTCTCCTGGGATTACAGGTGCGTACCATCATGCTCGGCTTTTTCTTTCTTTCTTTTTTTTTTTTTTTTTTTTGTATTTTTAGTAGAGACGGGATTTTGCTATGTTGGCCAGGCTGGTTTCGAACTCCTGACCTTAGGTGATCCACTTACCTCGGCCTCCAAAAGCACTAGATTTATAGGCGTGAGCCACTGTGCCCGGCCATGTGTAGTTTTTAAAAGAGCCGTAGATAGGAGTTGACATTTGAAAACATTCAAAATGAGCATTTTTTTTAAATGCCAACAGAATACTCCCCCAGATACTGGTTGGCTTGCTTTCTTTCAATATTTGTGATGACAGACTGCTACCAGTGCCTGAAACTGAGTATTATAATACACCTGTGTGACAGGTTCAAAGACGTTGACTGCTGTGAAACACTAAGGTGTGGCAGGACTTTACAGAAAGAGCCACAGATACTGGTTGGCTTTCTTTCTTTCAATTTTCGTGATGACAAAGCTGTTAGATTTGACTTTTGGGTACTAAGTCGGTTTACCTTCAGGACCTTTAATAACACCAACATGGAATCAAAATTAGGAGAATTACTGGACTTTGGCTATGTATGCACTAGGTGTGTGACTTGAACAGGACAATATTTGAAAAGATTCACTGAGTTTTTGGGAGTCCCTTCCTTCCCTGCATTTCGGTCAGTTTCAAGTTGAAAGTGGGCAGAGCCTAGTGAATTGCTATGGATAAAGGGCAAGCCAGGAGCCAGCAGGTGAAGAACCATGCCGTGCACTGGCAGATATAGTGTGGTTGCTCAGCGTGGCTGGTGTGGTGGAGGGAATAACTGTGACATAGTATATGACCCGGGGCAGAGGCCAGGAAGCCCATTGCAGCTCAGCACATCACAGTGACATGATGACAGGAAGCCTCGGAGCAAATGCTGTTTGGAGATTCCAGGGCGCTGAGCAGGCTGTCAGCATGGAGGAAAACTGTCAGCGGGCTGTAGCCGTGCAGGTGCTGGGCTGTGGGTCAGAGCTCCTGAGGATTATTAAGATCATGCCATCATAGGAGGGCCGGTTACGAGGTAGGATACCAGGAGAGGAATACAGAAATGAGGGGACGAGACAGACAATTCGGAGCACTGCTCATAGAAGCCAGGAACAAGACTGGACCAAACAAGTTCAAGTCCAAGCTGAAAGTCATGCCATCTGAAAAGATGTGGTGAAAAAGTCATGGACCCACTGGCTGATTGTGCCTGTTGCTTAGGCATAGTGAGAAGGCCCTCTCTTCCTATTGTTGTTTTGATAAAGGAAAAAAAACTTCCCCGACGCCCATCAGAGCTAAATGCTGTCTCTACCTGCCTTCCCCCACCAGGTTCATGCCTGGTTTGCCTAGGGATTATCTGATGGTACTAACCATGTCTCTTCTTGCCTCCACGGGCATGGAAAATCTGGGTAACCATAAGCAAACTTGATCAGACTGCTACCAGTGCCTGAAACTGAGTATTACAATATACCCGTGTGACACGTTCAAAGACATTGACTGCTGTGAAACACTGAGGTGCCGCAGGACTTTACAAAAAGAAACTTTTCAATGCACGCTTCGTTAGCCAACTCTTTCTGAGTGTGCTTGCAACTGTGCTGTCATGAAGAGCAAATTACATGTTTACTTTTAATTTGGATTCCAAACCATAGGTAGATGCTTAATTTTTAAAATAGGCAGATACTGTCAAGCAAATAGTAAAGTAAGTTTAACCTAAAAGTAAAAACAATGAACAGAAGTGTTTCCTATTCAGATGTTTAGTTTACTTTTTGTCTAAACCAGAGATGAGCAAATTTTTCTAAAAAGAGCCAAATAATAAATACTTTAGGCTTAGAAGATCATGCAGACTCTATAATAGGTATTTTACGTAGTCCTTGTAGTGTGAAGCAGCAGTAGACGATGTGTAAAAGAATGGGCATGGCTTTGTGCCAATACAACTTTATTTACAGGCCAGGCGCGATGGCTCATGCTTGTAATCCCAGCACTTCAGGAGGCCAAGGCCGGTGGATCACCTGAGGTTGGGAGTTCGAAACCATCGTAGCCAACATGGTGAAATTCTGTCTTTACTAAAAAATACAAAAATTAGCCAGGCACAGTGGTGTACACCTGTAATCCTAGCTACTCGGGAGGCTAAGGCATGAGAATCACTTGAAACCGGGAGGCAGAGGTTGCAGTGAGCCGAAATTGCACCACTGCACTCCACCCTGAGCGACAGAGTGAGACTCTGCCTTAAAATAAAAAACAACCAAAAAAAAAACTTCATTTACAAAAACAATCAGTGGGCCAGATTGGGACCATGGACCATAGTTTGTTAACCCCTAGTCTAAGGAATACAGCATTTCTACTTACATACGCATATATACACATATACAGATATAATACTCTTTCTATTGAACAGAGATAACGATTATTCATGGTAGCTGCAAAAAGCAAAAGATACCTTTAGGTGACTTTTCTTCTCCTTTTTTTGTGGATAATGGCAATATTTATTATTTTGATTTAGTTAAATATTTATTGCTGAGTACCAGTTATGTTCTTTTTACTCAGTACTAAAGGAAGATTTTAAAACTCCTGGCAGCCTCTGATCTCCAGGAGCTCATAGCAGAAGAGAGATAAGTAATGATATTGCAGAGCAGTAGAATAAGCATAATCCGGAGTGTGAGTAGAGGAGACTTTCAGAGAAGGAAGAGACCCATGTGCACTGGGGCAGTTTGGTCTTTAGCGGGAGGTGTGGGTCTAGATGAGTCCTGGGGCCAGCACGTATTTCTAAAGAGGGGACACACAGGAGAGCATATGGGGGAGAAATGATGAGACTGGGAGGAGCATGAACAAAGATTATACAATCAGAGAAAATGAATAATAGTTAAAAGAAAGCAGGTAACTAGGCTAGCCAGGGTAAGATGACCATGCTAACTGTGCCTCTTCCCCTTCATCCATAAGATGTGGAGAGTAATAGTAGCTTCCTCATAGGGCTGTCATGAGAATTTAGAAAGTGAATATTTGTAAAATTCCTAGAGTAGTTCCTGGCACATAATATGTATTATATAAGTGTTTGTCAAATAAATGCTGGAGGTAGAGGTGGGGATGGGTTAATAAGATATGGTAAGATGGAGTCAGGTTGAGGACGAGAATAATTTTCCAAAAACACTTTGATCCTGTGGCTATATAGTCAGGGACCTGCAGTGTCCACTACCTTTAGGACAGTAGCCAAACTCCCAGCTAGCCTTTCATAATTGTCCCCTGATCCCAAATGAGTGGTCAGTAAGTGAGGAATGTAAAAGGTAACTCCTGGGGCCAGGCACTGTGGTTCATGCCTATAATCCTAGCTCTTTGGGAGGCCAAGGCAGGAGGATAATTTGAGGCCAGGAGTTCCAGACCAGCCTGGGCAACAGTAGTGAGACCCCCCCCCATGTCTACAAAATGTTAAACAGCTTTTGGTCTGAGAGCTAGGAGCAAGAGCTTAGGGAAAGGAGGAATAAGAGAAAGTAGTTGACTACCAACAAACTTCTGAATTCTTAAGCAATGAAGAGAAATAATGTAATACTCATATATCTACTCTTTCCCCCAATGGATACCTCTTTGGTATAAAAGTAATAGTGTTGATAAATTCTGTGGAAAAGCTAAATTATTAAATTGAGTTTCTTGACAACAAAACGTAATTTAGGGCTTCCAATCATTGCCTTTATTGTATAGTGTTAGTTTCTGTTTCCTGAGAAAGATACAGTTCTTGACATTGATTCATCTCACTACTAAAATTCCAGTATTCTTTAAAGAAAAAACAAAGTGGTCCCAGCCACTAAGAATGAAGCAGGAGGATTGCTTGAGCCAGGAATTCAAGGCTGCAGTAAACTGTGATTGTGCGCCTGCACTCCAGCCTGGGAAACAGAGCAAGACCCTGTTCTCTTAAGAAAAAAGAAAGGCAGGCCGGGCGTGGTGGCTCACGCCTGTAATCCAAGCACTTTGGAGGCCAGGGCGGGTGGATCACCTGAGGTCGGGAGGATCACCTGAGGTCGGGAGTTCAAGACCAGCCTGACCAACAGGGTGAAACCCCGTCTTAAAAAAAATAAATAAAAAAAAAAAAAAAAAGAAAGAAAGAAAGGTAACTCCAGTTCCAGCACGCAGTGCCACGGCAGGGGAGAGGAAGCCACGTAGGAGAATTGTTTCATGGGAAGAAGCTGAGGAATGCTTTTGTGTTGGAGGTACTGGTGCCCAAGTGAGACAGCCTGCAGGCAGAGGCCGGCTGCAGTTGGGGCTAGAGATGGACACTTGGGAACTGTGAGCATAGAAGAGTCCATGAATGTGTTGAGACGAGGGAAGTGGGCAGGAGAACAGGGCAGGCAAAAGAGCAGGGCATGGAGCCTTGAGTGCTGCTCACACCTTCATTGATTTGGAAGAGGCAAACTGCTGCTGTCACCCCGTATCTGGGGTACGCAGAAAAGAGGACACAGATCCTCTACCTCCTCTTCCTTGGGAATGCGAGTCAAGTGCGAGTTTCATAGCAGGAAGAGGGTGAAGTTGTTAAGTGCACAGTAGTCCATGAGAACAGATTTTCCCCTCTTGAGCAGGTCATGCAGCGCGACAGACAGTGCCGTCTTCTGAGCTCCGGTCAGTCTGATCACGGGATACCTGTGGAGATTTCTTTTCTGCCTCGGAGAAGTGGCTTCCATGAGACTTGGCAGGGAGGCTGGTCTGAGGAATGCTTCTGGCTGTGGGTGCATTCCAGCCCAGAGTGATGTCCCAGACATTTTCCTTTAATGAAGCCTCAGCTTTTCTCTCCCTCTTGCCCTTTTTTTTTTTTTTTTTTTTTTTGTAATGAAAGGGTTGTTACAAGGAAAATGTAATGGGGCCCTGGCTGTGTTTCATTAACTTTTAATTTAAGCTGTTAGTATGGAATTCGTTAGCAGACTTGTGAATCAATTAGCTAGCCAGTGGGATTCCATTTTAACAAGGGGGGCACTGTGGCGCTTTCAGATGCTGGCTATGCGTGTCAATGCGGAGTTTAAGGAGCTTCGCTGTTTGTTCGACATATGAAAGTGAATCACAGGCCTTCTTTACTGGTTCCAAGTTGACTCTGCTAGAACAAACCGTGCACCATCCAACCCTTATCTTCTCTACAAATCCAAGTTTGGATTACTGAATAAATCCAGTGGAAATTCATTTTTCATGCTCATGAACTCAAAGACTTTCAGAGTTAAACCAAAACAATGCACTCGGAACTGGAGTGAAACATTTAACATTGACCCTTTGATCCAGAGTTTCCCCATATTCTGGGAAGCACTAACTCCTGGGAAATTCTGCAGTCTTCTGAAGGCTCTTAAGAAGCTTAATTGTCCTTCCTCATTCCCAAACCCCATCTCTAGTTGGGGAAGTTCTAACAGCTGCTGTCTGGGTCTTGCATACTTACCCACTTACTGGTCAAGAGGAGACCCAGTTAACAATTTCAGCAAAGTTAAAGTCCAGTCGTCTCAAAGGAAGATAGTGACATAACAGAGAGGCCTCGCATTTATCCTACTGTCTTTAAAAAGGGAGAAGGGACAGAGTCAGTTCTAATAAATTGTGTGTGTGTGTGTGTGTGTTTGTATCCATATATATAAATATATAAAATTTTAAAACCAACCTGAAGAAAGTTGTTGAATTAGCATCAGAAAAACCACAGAAAAATGCATAGAGGAAGAGAGATAGGCTTGCGATTCAGATTAATATTTTGGGCAATAGAACATCATGTGTCCAATAAAAATGATTCATATAGTATGGCAGAAGTATACTGTTGGCATAGAAATATGTTTACCTATCAGGTATGATAGCTCATACCTGTAATCCTAGCACTTTAGGGGCCTAGGCCAGAAGATCGCTTGAGTCTAGGAGTTTGACACCAGCCTGGACAACATAGGAAAACTCTGTCTCTACAAAATAACTTTTAAAAAAAATACGCAGGCATGGTGGTACATACCTGTGATCAGGAAGCTAGGGTGGGAGGATAGCTTGAGCCCAAGAGATAAAGGCTGGAGTGAGCCATGATTGAGCCACTGAATTCTAGCCTGGGCAATACAGCAAGACCCTGTCTCTAAATAAATAAATAAGTAAATAAGTAAGTTAGTTTACGAACACTGGAACATTTACAAAGCAGTAAATACACTATGAAGTACAATTCAATTTTAGTTTTAGAATATTTCAGTATGTTATATGCACACAGATGTATAGTCAGCAGCAAAGAAAAAACTGGATAGAGAAAATTGTAAACACAGTTATTAATTAAAATTGTTATACAAAACTTGAGAACAACTTGGGAGTTACAAGAACCTGAAAAGCCGTGGCTTGCAACCTTCGTAGGGTCCCAAAGCAAGATGGAAGCATCCCAGTGGGAGGTTAACACTTGACAATTTTTTACCAAGGTCTATATATCAAACTTATTATCTATCCATCTAGCTAGCCAGCTAACTTATCTTATATCCATCTGTCCAGCTATTATGTGTATTCATGAAACTCATTTGTAAAAGATGGGAGATAATGGCTCTAAATTTCAAAGAAATGTTTATACTTTGCCAGGAAGGTTTTCTTTTCCCCAGTCATGGAGTGAAAGTTGTCTGCTAATTCATTCATGAAAAAATAGGTATATTTTTTCACAAATATTTATTAAGAACCTGCCCATCAGCCAGGTGTGGCTGTGCCATCAGCTCTGTAGCCACTAACCACATGTGGCTATTTAAAGTTAAATTTAAGTAAAATTTAATTTCTCTATAACTTTAGGCACAATTCAGTTGCTGAATACCCAGATGTGGCCAGCGGCTATCACGTTGAACAGTGGAGATATAGGACATTTATGTCATCACAGAACATTCTCCTGGGCAATGCTGGTCTAAACCTAATTGCTGAGAACACTTGTATTTAAAAAGGCACCTTGCACATTTTTTCTCTTCATTGCTTAAGAATTCAGATGTCTGTTGATAGTCAACTACTTTATTCCTCCTTTCCCTAAGCTCTTGCTCCTAGCTCTCGAAGCAATAAGCTTTTCATAATTTCGGTATTTGTCGGCACTGGCTCCGGAGAGCACGCCAAGTCAATCCATTTACACACTTGTGTATATTTACATAAATGTGGTTAAATATTAATTTGAAATGGTTGTCAGTGAGATTTCAGGTTTGCAACAGCAGGAAAAAAGTATGTATAATTTCAATCTAAACATGGTCATTAGTGTTAAGTGGTTAAACTGTAACTAATCTGGCATCTTCTAGCTCGTCAAGTTTCACTGGGTTTTGCTGTGTAGCCTGCGATTCCAAAAATATCAGTAATTTTTAGCAAGACATATTGCTCACTCCCATAGATAGAAGGTGAAATGATCTCATTCCTAATTTTCATTTGAGTAGCAACCTAAGGACTACATTTCAACCCAGGACTTTTCCAAAGTTTCTTACAGTTACTTTGAATTGGACCTTCCTTGGAAAAATGTCTAGAGGCCAGGTGCGGTGGCTCACGCCTGTAATGCCAGCACTTTGGGAGGCTGAGGCAGGCGGATCACCTGAGGTCAGGAGTTTGAGACAAGCCTGACCAACATGGAGAAACCCCATCTCTACTAAAAAATACAAAATTAGCCAGGCATGGTGGCGCATGCCTCTAATTCCAGCTACTCGGGAGGCTGAGGCAGGAGAATCGCTTGGTGCAGGTTGCGGTGAGCCAAGATTGTGTCATTGCACCCCAGCCCGGGCGACGAGAGTGAAACTCTGTCCCAAAAAAAAAAAAAAAAAGAGAGCGAGTGAGAAAGAAAGATGTCTAGAAAAGGCAAATACATAATGATGGGTGATTATTCTACTTTCTTGGTGTTCAGAGGCAGGATTAATTTTTAAGTAATAATTTTTTTTTTAATGTGAGGTCAGTCTGGAAAAGCCACATTCTGTATAATTCTAACCATATGACATTTTGGAAAAGGCTTTTACTTACTATAGAGTCAGTAAAGGATCAGTGGTTGCCAGGAGTTGAGGGGAGCAGGGAATGAACAGGGATAGCAAAGACGATTTTTAGGGCAGTGAAATCACTCTGTGTGGTACTATGATGGGGGATCTCTGTCGGGATCCATTTGTCAATATCCATTCAATGTACAACACCAAGAGTGAACCCTGGTGTAAACTGTGGACCGTGGGTGATAATCATGTATCATGGGGTTCATCAGCTGTAACCAGCGTGCCACTCTGGTGAGAGATGTCGATCACGGGAGGATGCTGTGCGTGTGTAGGGCCTGGGAATACCTGGGAAATCTCTGTACCTTTAACTCATATTGCTGTGAACCTAAAACTGTTCTTAAATATAAAGTCTATTTTAAAAATAATAACAGTAAATGAATAACACATGATTAATACATACACTAACACCCAGATCAAAATCATAGAACCTTGCCACCCCAACTTCATATACTTCTTCATTTTTGCTACTTTCCCCACCTTGAGAGGTAAACCACTCTCCTGACTTTTGTGATAAAATGTCTTTTTTTATATAATTGTATGATCTATGTATGCATTTCTGAAACAATATAATTTAGTTTTCCTGGTTGGGAACTTTATATAAGAGGAATTATGACATATCTACTCTTTGGTATCTTGGTTCTTTTGTTAAAATTTAGTTTTTGACACTCATTCATGTTTTTTAGTGTTGCTGAGCATTTCGGTACATGTTGGCTCTAACGAGAACATTATGCCATCTTTAAGAGGAGAGCTCAAATCAGTGCATGCTTCTTTGCAATGGGAAGGGTTGGGGCAGGAGGGAAAGTAGGAAGAAAATGTTAACCAGTGTATTTGATTTGTTTTAAAACACATTTATTACTTCTGTAATTTGTGCAAGTGTATAATTTTCCAAAGTTCTAATGCAGTATAGAAAAGACGTTTAGTAGGAAATAATGCTGATAGCTTGAACACAGATACTTTTGTGTTTTCATTTCAGGCTTAAAATATCCAAGTATCATAACTTCACTAGGAGGGTATATTTACCCTGCAACCAGACCATTTCCTCCCTCTTTAAGGAAAAAGAAAAAGAGTATAATCTAATCTGGTAGGGGATTTTTCTTTTTCTTTTTAGTAACTTAACACTGTGAAAAAAAACACTGTTCTTGAGAAAGCATAATTTTTGAAATATGCAAATTTAACAGTATCGTCCTTTTAAATTGTATAAAAACAAAACTTTGCCTAAGTGTAAGATGAGAATTTTGCAAAACTCTGGACCTGCCTTTCTGGCCTGCTTCCAGTTTTGTGCAGGGGAGTGGGAGGACTGGCAATGTGAGCATCTGCAAATCCTACTGCTGCTCTGAACTGAGATTTTATGGGCTTTATTTTTGTTTTTAAGGCGGAGTCTCACTCTGTTGCACAGGCTGGAGTGCAGCGGCAAGATCTCGGCTCACTGCAGCCTCCGCCTCCCGGGTTCAAGAGATTCTACTGCCTCAGCCTCCCAAGTACCTGGGACTACAGGCACACGCTGCCACGCCCAGCTAATTTTTGTACTTTTAGTAGAGACGGGGTTTCACCATATTGGCCAAGCTTGTCTCAAACTCCTGACCTCATGATCTGTCCTCCTTGGCCTCCCAAAGTGCTGGGATTATAGGCCTGAGCCGCCACACCCAACCTCTTTCTTTTTTTTTAATGTAAGAATTTAAACCATCTGGAATTTATATTGTCATCTAGTGTGGGGTACAGATTGAAATTTATTTTTCCTTGTGGTTCATTGACCAATCTATGCTTTCTCACTGATTTGAAACAGTACCTTTATCATCCTCGAAATTATTCATGCTTATGGCTGTTTCTGATTTTCTGTTCTGTGCTGCCAGCCTCTTTCTCTTCACTTCAGCCAGTGTCATGCTGTTTTAATTATTGTAACTTTAAAATCTGTTAGCATCTGCTAGCAGAGATATTAGCGCACACACACACACACACACACACACACACACATTGAGTATTCGTCTCTTTTGTTACTGTTTATTCTCAGATAAACTTTTGCATATATATGTTAATTTCAGAAAAGTATTCCATTGTGATTTTGAGATATTGATTTAAAATTAAAATTTGATTTTGTGGAGATTTGACATTACTGATTCTTACATATAGATTTAGATTTAGGTCACTGACTCTTAGATTTAGATCACTGACTCTTACCATCCATGAAAATGACTCTCCATTAATTCTAACGCCTTCAATAAAGTTTTGCCATAGTCTTCATATAGACCTTGTATATTCTTATTCCATATTCCTATGTTATCATAGATATCAGACCTGTCATTGCCATCAACAACTGGCATCCAAGACCCAAGAATGATCCCCAAAGGAGTCCGTACCCACTACCCACTAGTGCCCAGGAGGAAGTGTGTTTGCAGCCCTGACCTAAACCTACTTGCATCTTTCTTTCCTTTGCACAGTGACCTCTGCCTGGCCAAAGCTCCATGGAGTGTCCGAACCCAGTGTCCCTCTGCAGAGTAGTCCTTTCTCTAAAATGATCCCTCTTTTATTCCACCACCACCTTAAGTCAATCTGCATTTTCCCCTTTGGGACACTATATTTTTCACACTGCTATAAAGAACTGCCCAGGACTGGGTAATTTATAAAGGAAAGAAGTTTAATTTGCTCACAGTTCTTCATGGCTGGGGAGGCCTCAGAAAACTTACCATCATGGCAGAAGGCGAAGGGGAAGCAGGCACCTTCTTTACAAGATGGCAGGAGGGAGAAAAAAAATGCAGGAGGAACTACCACACACTTAGAAAGCCATCAGATCTCGTGAGAACTCACTCACTATCACAAGAACAGCATGGGGGAACCACCCCCATGATTCAGTTACCTCCACCTGGTCTCTCCCTTGACACATGAGGATTGTGGGGATTACAATTCAAGATGCAATTTTGGGTGGGGACACAGCCAAGCTATATCAGACCCTGATAGATTTTAAGCTAGGTGTTGATTTTCTGATTGAAATAATTCTGAAGATTGTTTTAAGCTCCTAGACAAACTATAAACGAAGCTGCCTTCTGGAGAACAGGATCAAGAGGCTGTGGGAAAGATACTTTACAGATTTCCCTCCTGTTTTGTGTCATTTTATGTCTCCAAATAAGTACTGCTTTTATCACATAAAATCTTCTTAAAAAAATAATAAAACTGCTTTCCCCCTCCCAAGATAAGTGCTGTTTTAAAGGAGGAACTACTCAAATGAATACCTAGTCCTAAGCAGTCATTCTTACCTTTTGGGATCAAGGAATTCTTCAAAAATTTGATGAAAATGGTAGGCACTTTCCTTTGAAGAAAGCACATATGTATATAGCTACAATTTTGTGTAGGATTTCAGAAAATAAAAGGCTGGCTGGGCACGGTGGCTTACACCTGTAATCCCAGCACTTTGGGAGGCTGAGGTGGGCAGATCACGAGGTTAGGAGATTGAGACCATCCTGGCCAACATGGTGAAACCCCGTCTCTACTAAAAAATACAAAAATTAGCTGGGCGTAGTGGCACTTGCCTGTAGTCCCAGCTATTTCGGAGGCTGAGGCAGGAGAATTGCTTGAACCCAGGAGGCGGAGGTTGCAGTGAGCCAAGATCGCGCCACTGCACTCCAGCCTGGCGCCTGGCAACAGAGCGAGACTCTGTCTTAAAAAAAAAAAAAGGGCTGATAACCAGAATCTACAAATAACTAAAACAGATTTACAAGAAAAAAACAAACAAGCCCATTCAAAAGTGGGCGAAGGATATGAACAGACACTTTACAAAAGAAGATATACATGAAGCCAACAAACATATGAAAAAATGCTCATCATCACTGGTCATTAGAGAAATGCAAATCAAAACTACATTGAGATACCATCTCATGCCAGTTAGAATGGCGATCATTAAAAAATATGGAGACAACAGATGCTGGAGAGGATGTGGAGAAATAGGAACACTCTTACACTGTTGGTGGGAGTGTAAATTAGTTCAACCATTGTGGAAGACAGTGTGGTGATTCCTCAAGGACCTAGAAATAGAAATTCCATTTGACCCAGCAATCCCATTACTGGGTATATATCCAAAGGATTATAAATCATTCTATGAGGATACATGCACATGAATGTTCATTGCAGCACAGTTTACAATAGCAAAGACCTGGAACCAACCCAAATGCCCATCGATGATAGACTGGACAGGGAAAATGTGGCACATATACACCATGGAATATTATGCAGCCATCAAAAACGATGAGTTCGTGTCCTTTGTAGGAACATGGATGAACCTGGAAACCGTCATTCTCAGCAAACTGACACAAGAACAGAAAATCAAACACCACATGTTCTCACTCATAGGCGGGTGTTGAACAATGGAACACATGGACACAGAGAGGGGAGCATCTCACACTGGGGTATGTCGGGGGGAAAAAGGGGAGGGACAGCGGGGGGTGGGGAGTTGGGAAGAGATAGTATGGGGAGAAATGCCAGATATAGGTGATGGGGAGGAAGGCAGCAAATCACACTGTCATGTGTGTACCTATGCAACAATCTTGCATGTTCTTTACATGTACCCCAAAACCTAAAATGCAATAAAAAATTAAAAAATTTAAAAAAAAAAAGAAAAGAAAAGAATATCAAAGGCTGCTGCACTCAGCAGAGATTCATATCTCTGTATAATTGGTGTCTGGTGAGATCCATGTCACGGGATCAAGATTCCCGTGGAGGCTTCTCATGTTCCCAGCATCCTTGCCACACCTCAAATTGCATCACAGAGCAGAGCCTGACTCCCAAAAGTTACTCAACCCTCCTTTTTTTTCTGAGACAGAGTCTGGCTCTGTCACCCAGGTTGGAGTGAAATGGCGCAATCTTGGCTCACTGCAGCCTCCACCTCCCAGGCTCAAGAAATTCTGCCTGAGCCTCCTGAGTAGTTGGGACTATAGGTGATTGCCACTAGGCCCAGCTAATTTTTGTATTTTTAGTAGAGACAAGATCTTACCATGTTGGCCAACCTGATCTCAAACTCCTGACCTCAAATGATCCACCTACGTCGGCCTCCCAAAGTGCTGAGATTACAGGCGTGGGGCATATTTTTTAATGTACATAATATATGTGTGTAATTTACAAGTAAATATACCTACATATTATATATGTGTGTGTGTGTATATATATATATATATATATACATGCATATACGTATCACAAATAAAAATATAAAATGGAGCCAGGCGCAGTGGCTCACAGCTGTAATCCCAGCACTTTGGGAGGCCGAGGCGGGTGGATCACAGGATCAGGAGTTCAAGACCAGCCTGGCCAACATGGAGAAACCCCATGTGTATAAAAATACAAAATTAGCTGGGCATGGTGGTGCATGCCTGTAACCCCAGCTACTTGGGAGGCTGAGGCAGGAGAATTGCTCGAACCGAGGAGGTGGAGGTTGCGGTGAGCCAAGATCGCGCCATTGCACTCCAGCCTGGGCAACAAGAGTGAAACTCCATCTCAAAAAAAAAAAAAAATATATATATATATATATATATATATACACACACACACATACACACATACACACCCACACACACACACACATATATATATAGAATAGAGACCAGTGCTTTAACTGTTTACTAGT